>ML827188.1:67350-85977 GCA_009831015.1 Picea engelmannii | reverse complement strand
CCTATCCCTAAACCCCAAGAAATCTTTGTTTGCTATGAAGGAGGGGAAGTTATTAGGCCATATAGTATCAACAGAGGGAGTGAGAATTGATCCTAGCAGGGTAGAGGTGATTCAAACCCTGTCACTTCCTAGATCCAAGAAGGAAGTTCAGGCCTTTCTGGGAAAGATCAATTTCTTGAGGAGATTCGTCTCGAATTTTGCTGAGTTGGTGAAACATATCACAGCCATGCTTAGGAAAGGAAATGAAGTAAAATGGACTGCTAAACCCAAAGAATCTTTTATCCAAATAAAAAGGTCATTGACTGAGGCACCTGTGCTGATCAGTCCTGACTATTCCAAAGAGTTCCTAATTTTCTCTTTTGCTTCTTTTGATACAATAGCGGCGGTCTTGTTGCAGAAAAATAAGGAAGGGTGAGAGAAACCTATTTCCTTCTTCAGCAGGGCATTCAGAGATGCAAAGATCAGGTATGAAATCATGGAGAAACATGCCTATGCCTTAGTGAAATCTCTCAAAGCTTTCAGAGTCTATGAAATGCACTCAAGGGTAACCACATACTTTCCTTCAACTTCTATGAAGGACATCCTTATATAGCCTGATATAGATGGGAGAAGAGGCAGATGGATCGCTAGAATCCTGGAGTTTGACTTGGAGATAAATCCCACCAAGTTGGTTAAGGGGCAAGGTTTAGCCAAGATACTGGCTAAATCCAGTTACGAATCCCTGGGCGTTAGTTTCATCAATACCTGCTCACGAATTCAACAAGTTGAGTTGCCCAGTCAACGCTCTTAGGAAGGCGTATTGCTGGCAGAGTGTGCCTGGTATCATGACAAATTGTACTTTCTATAGGAGTTAAAGCCCCCAGATGGAATGTGTAAAAGTAAGGCAAGATCTTTGAAGCTCAAGGCAGTTAGATATTGCCTCATTGGGCAAGTTTTATACTGGAGAGAACCTCTAGGAGTGCTGCTGAGATGTCTGAACCCACCAGAAGCCCATAAAGTTATGTTTGATTTCCACAGAGGCCTCTTTGGGGGGCATCATTTCTGGAAGACCACAACTCACAAAACCCTCAGGGCTGGTTATTACTGACCCAATTTATTCGTTGATGTCAGCAGAGAAATCAGGGCCTGCATCAAACGCCAAAAGTTCTCAGGGAGACAACATCTTGGGCCACTACCACTGAAGCTTGTGATAGCTTCAACACCTTTTCAACAGTGGGGGCTATACTTTATCAGGGAAATTCATCGTCCCTCAAGTGGCTAGCACAGATGGATTCTGACTACAACAGATTATTTCACCAAGTGGATAGAAGATGTCCTTACCAGAAGTACATCCCACAAAGTAATTATCATCTTCCTGGAGGATATCATAGCCAGATTTGGCTGTCCCAGTAGGATCGTAACTGATAATGATGATTCTTTCAAATATGAGCCTCTCATTAAGTTCTGTGAGCAGTTCCAAATCTCCCTAATTCACTCCACCCCCTACTATCCCCAGGGCAATGGTTTAGCCGAATCCTCCAACAAGGGCCTGATAAGGATCATCAAAAGACTATTGGAGGACAACAAAAGGGTCTGGGAGTCGAAGTTGAAATTTTCTTTATGGGATGATTGAGTGACAACGAAGAAATCCCTGGGCACCTTGCCTTTTCAGCTGGTTTACGGAGTAGAGGCGGTTTTTTCCACTCAGCTTGCCTTACTCGTGGCGAAGTTCTTTCAAGATTATGAGGGAAAGCTGGAGCATACGATCAGGAGGATTCATCAGATAGTATAAGTACAACAGATCAAGGAACAGGTGAGGGACACTAGTCATAGTCATCAGCAAAGGGTCAAACATGCTTTTGACAGGAAGGTCAGGAAGAAGGAGTTCGAGATCAGGGATTTGGTACTTAAGTGGGATGCACCCAGACATGATAAGGGAAAACATAGCAAGTTTGATGCCCTCTGGATCAGCCCCTTCATAATCTCTGAGGTCTTCTTAAAAAACACGTACCAGTTGCACGATCTGGAGGGCGAAGAGGTTTTCAACAGCCCAGTAAATGGGCATTTTCTAAAGAAATGTTTTGTTTGAGGCTTAGATGGCTCCATTGTTTGTAAATATTATCCTTTAGTTCTTTATTCATTTTTTGTTTGTATATTTTCGGCTTAGTAAAAGACTCCATAGCCCAATAGCAAGGCACTGAAACTGTAGAATGAGTTCTTAGAGCATCATAGGGACAACTTTATCCCCCATGGAGCCTAATGTTAGCGACATTATTTGTCTTGGGGCTCAAATACACCCAGGTCTGCAGGTTATGCGGGAAGCGCCCCAGCGCAAAGCGGGAGAATCTCTTTTTCGATCACAAGTCAAGCGAGTGGGCGAAGTGTTGGTTGTCAGTCGTCGAGATTCAACTGCAAAGTGAATCGACGATCATCGGGATTTCGGGGTTGCCGATTTGTCCAGGATTTAGAACGAAGCGTAGCGCCAATAGTTCAACGCAAATCTGGGTCGTCTGATCCAGTTGAGACAGGTAG
This sequence comes from Picea engelmannii, assembly GCA_009831015.1. Lineage (NCBI taxonomy): Eukaryota > Viridiplantae > Streptophyta > Pinopsida > Pinales > Pinaceae > Picea > Picea engelmannii. The sequence goes on along the minus strand of ML827188.1, from coordinate 83,466 downwards.
CAGTCAGTCGAAATTTCAGGGATCGGAATCTCGGGAGACAAGGAGCCTCCCATTCTTTACAACTGAAATCACCAATCAGCGAAGCGCCAAAAGCACCTTTGGAGCCAAGCCCACGGTCCTAGCACCAGGTCACATCAAGTGAGCCTGTGAATGGGGGTAGCCCCCTTTATAATAACAAATGTTATCTGGGTCATTCATCTGAAGGACGTGCAATGTACATCCGTGTCACGTCGACATTCGGGAGTTCGAAGGGTAAGCGCTCCTCGTCATTTCACCTCTCGAAACCTCGAATCCCGAAACGTCGAAAGCGCCCAGAATTAGGCTCATGGTTTTGGTGCCTGGTCACAAAGGAGTAGACCTAAAGGAGGGGCGCTAATGTTTATCATTCGACGAGATAGGCCCCAAAGCGCCGAGAGCAGTCTTAGCCATCCATCTAAAGGGGACACCTGGTGCATGATTAGGCTCCCTGCCTTCTCGCCCATCGCGATTTTGAAGCGCAAGAAGTAGCTCCTTCATATCCCCGATGCGCGAGGTGACGAGAGTGTCCAGGACCTGGGGCCCGCAACAACGTCGGGTGAATTTAGGACCATCATATTTGAAGGACGCGCGACGCCAGATTAAGCCATCTCGGCGTTTCGCTCATCACGATTTCAAGAAGCATGGATCAACCCCTTCATATCCGCGAACGTCGAAAACACCTTTGGGAGTAATCATAGGGTCGTAGCCTGTGGTCACTTGGGAGACAAAGAGAGTTGTGCAAGAGGGGCCAAAGGCACCGAGTTCAGTTACAGAGGAGATCATCGCAACCTCCAGGCGCCATCGGATCCGATCTCAATCCTGTGTCTCGCTTGGAGTAAATGAAGGCATGAATGGGTGGTTGAAGCCTCCTTTCATTCATTAAGTGTGAGATATGGAGGGTCTGGCAAGCGGTCTGCTCAAAAGGGTACTGTGTACCATTTTTTTCAAAGAAGCCATGCCGAAGTCTTTGAAGAGACAGAGAAGTCTGCACACGCCAGGTCGACACTTAATGGCTCAGCTACCCTCCTTAAAGGAGCCATGCGCAGTTAAGGTGGCACGTGAAGAAGGATTTCAGTACGAATTTGACTGAAAAGACACCGAGCCCTGGGTGACTGGGCACGCCTTTGTTAGTCGAATTTTCCTGAGTATATAGGCTCAGCTTTTGTATTTTGTAAGCATCGATGGTAGAGCGAGGCTCCCGATTGTAATGTTTTAACAGACGCTCTAGTTTTCTGGTTATGCATCTATATGTAAGATTTCTTGTTTTATGAAAGACAGTTTCCTTGTTTCATCTAGTTTTCATCTCATATTGAGGGAGTTCATGATTGAATGATTCACATGAATTATTGCAGTTGCGTTATGATAAAGTTTTTATTGTGACACTATTGTATTCCCTGGTTTTCTGCGTTTGAGTGTAAGATGATCTCGCGTTTAAATGCTTTCTCCTACAGTCTTCTAGAAACCTGATGTTGACAACAGATCTTTGCATCTCTCTGATATAAGTCTTCCCCCCTACTCACCCTTACTACAACTCATTGTCTGAAGTTTGTCCAAGACCTCACCTACCCATGCATGCCGAGCCTAGTTTCGGAGTCGAAACAATATCGTCCGAGTTTACTTCCATTCGATCACCTCTTCCATACACAAACCGTGACATAAACTAATGGGCGTCGGGCTCTGCTCCTGCAAGCAATCCAGGATTGACTTCCGTCGCCAACAATATGAAAAGCGTGAACACTATCTAGGATATTTAGAATGAGGAAGGTAGCATAATTATAAAAAATAAATTGGAGATAGAAATTTCGGGGTTGAACACTTCCAATCAATATAAAAGGAGTGATGAGTACCTCATATTTCATATCCTAAACTCTCCAAGACCCTTATTTTTGTCTACTTTAAACCTTGCAAAACCCTTATTTATCTGCCTTGCCACACTTTTGGCTATGAAATGGTTACTTAAACCTCTGTAACATCTGTTCGTTACTTTGAATGTTTTGAGTTCTGATTTAAGTTGTAGGTATTGTTGTAATATATCCCAGCTCCCTATTGTCTAGAAGGGGCCCACTCTAGAGAGTAGGAGTTGTGGATCTATAGATAAATATTTCATTCACTTTGTTGTATATAAATTAGTTTGCATTTCCTTATTTATGATATCATTCTAGTATTACTTTGTTCCATTTAATTTACAAGTTATGGTAACATATGTATGGAATAATTAAATATCTACCTAGTTTATTAGAGTAGTGTTTCTATGATAATGATATTATCATTTGTTTGACAGAATCATTTAAATTGCAAAGTATAGGGGAGCCACAGACTAGTAGAAATTACAATTCACGCGTACACCATGTCATAGGCTTTTTATTTAATCTTTGAATTAAGCTTGAATTTGAGATATTCGGTAAATAGTTTGTATATTTTATCTAGTTGTTCAGTGGTTTAAGTCAATTTATTGGATTTGTTTCTTATAGGATGCTTGGTTGTAGAAATAGGTTATGAGAACACATTCTTGATGATAATATAATGACAAAGGAAGAGAAGTGATATCACAAGAATAGGTCACTGACGATATAATTATCAGAGGAGCCATACATTAGACTCGAAATCAAAAGTGTTAGAAGATAGTTCCTATGTGTTTTCATTTTCCACGATGTAATTTCTTTCTTGTAGAAGCATATTATGAAACTATGCAAACTAATAATTTTCATCCCACACACATAGTGTGCGAAATCTCACACGTACATCGGAAATCCTGGTTATTAAGATAAAATTTTCATCCCACACACATAGTGTGCAACATCACACAAGTACATTGGAAACCCTAGTTAATAAGATAAAATGCACGAGTGTTCCTAGTTAAATAAAAGATGTATAGAAACATTTTCATGGAGCATGAGAGGGAAAATACAGTTGAGATCCTGAAGCTAATGTCTTATTTCCCTATAATTTTAATAGTGGAATATAATGAAGAAAAGGACAAAGTATCCAACTAGGAATTAAAATATGTTATAGTCTCTTTCAACAGGGTTACAATCCCATGGCGATATGGTTGGACAATGAAGTTCTTCATTGATTTTTATGAACTACTAGAGGAGGACTTTCTGAGATTTATTGATGAAATCAAATGTTCAAGTAAGTTTCTAGGATCCCTCAATTCCACTTTATTGGCATTAATCCATGTAAATGATAACCCAATATATTTTGACAAGTGTAAACTTATTTCCTTATGTAACTGTTTTTATAAGATTGTAGCAAAGATTACAAAAGTAAGAGTTAAAATGATATTTTCAATACTCATCTCTCGAGAGAAGTGTGGGTTTATAGAAGGAACATAAGTCTTGAAAATATAGGATCAACTCAAGAGGGCCTTCACTCAATTAAAGCCAAGAATCATTCAACCATGGTTATGATACTAGATTTATCAAAAGCATGTGACTGTACAAGTTGGTTTTATCTCTGTTTGATCCTTCTTCATGTTGATTTTAGTCTTTTAGAGGAATAATGGATTATAGGATGCATATCCTAAGTTCCCTTTGTGGTGCTCATCAATAGGTCAACTTAAAACTTGTTTAATCCCTCCATGGGATTGAGACAAGGTTATATTTTATCTTCACTTTGTTTTCTACTAATCACTAAATGATTGAGCAGGGATATTGTGGAAGCAAAACAAGTAGGGATAATCTCTAGAGTAAGGATAGGAAGAGATTTATCATTAACTCATTTATTGTTTTTCGAGGATATCTTGTTGTTCACAAATGGTAGTTTAAGGGAAGCAATGAAGTTATAGAAAATTTTAAACACATATGGAACAACAAAAAATATGGAACTCAATATGAAGAAATTCACTATATGTTTCAATGCACTACAACATGAGGATGAATCAAGTCTATTAAGGATATATCCCTTTAGAGTTATGAATTTCCAATTTGGTTTTAAACATCCGAGCCTTCTTCTAAATTCAAATGGGTATATGAAATATGATTGTGGATGGCTGCTAGAGATAATTGAATAAAAGATTAATCATTGGTGTAATAGATTTCTATATATTGTGGGGAGACTAACCTTAGTCAAGTCCATCCTAGAATCCAATCATGTGCTTTGGCATTCATTATCATATATTCCTAATGGTGTTTTGGAGAAAATAATAATTTATGTTTTTACAAATTTCTCTATACCAATAAGAAAGAGTATAGAGAAACCCCCTTAGTGAAATTGAATATCATAGAAAAGACAAAGGAGGTGGGGCGTGGGGTTTGAAGAACATTCACACAATTGGAAATTCCTTGGAAGAAAAAATCTTATGGAGATTTCTCACCAAAGTGTGTCTATGGAGTAAGATTATAGAGAAACAATATAAGAGGGAATTCACCATACAACTTTAGAAATAAACTCTAAACACCAAATATACGAAGGTATTAACCATGAACAACACAATAATATAGAGAGAAGAACCCTTAAGGTAGGGTAACACCATCAAATACTCCTTATTGGAGGAATCACTCCAGAAACCATGCTTGCTACAAGAAAATACAATCCAACACACATCCAATACAATGATACTCATGTGTATTATACTTTCTCATGAGTATTCCTTGGGGTCTATTGCCAACTACCCCTTGTTATTATAATATTTCCTTCTAATAACATAGTGGACATATTATTTCCTTTTAATTACATAATAGGAATAGTCCAATATTATGACCACATTACATTCATTATCCCCTTGGGTACCTCCCTAAGTACCCCTTATTATCCTCCCTAGGTACATTACATGGTTATTTGTTGTGGGGAGACTAACCTTATTCAAGTCTGTACTAGAAGACATCCATGCATTTTGACATTCATTAGCCTATATTCCTAATAATGTTTTGGAGAAAATAAGAAAATTGTTTTTATAAATTTCTCTAGACCAATAAGAAAGAGTATAAAGGAATCCCCTTAGTGAAATTGAATATCATAGCAAAGCCAAAGGAGATGGGGGATGGGGTTTTAAGAACATTCACACATTTGGAACTTCCTTGGAAGAGAAGAGCTTATGGATATTTCTCACCAAAGTGTGTATATGGAGGAAGATTGATCTAGAATTGGATCTCGAGACCAAAATGGGTCCAGGAAGGCCTAAAAATCAAAGTGCTCAGAATGCCTTCAAAACAAATTTTTGCATATAACTTGTCGATACAAACCCAACACAACTTGAACGGGATCAAACGAACACCGTATGCGAAAGATATCGTGGTCTGTTCATTTAGTCAAACATGCAAAAAAAATATGCTGATTGTACAGTCCGTACAATGCGGACGTGGCAGTTGACTGTACAGTCCGTACAACCATATAGATGATGTGGTAGGATGCATTGGTGTTGATGTGGATAGGTGCAGACGTGGATGATTCATATCGTGACATGTGGCACAAGCTGATGTGGCAGATACAGGTGGCACGGGTTGATGTGGCATGGTCGGTACGACACACGTGCTAAATGGGCAGAGATCGTGATAGGTGGGCGAATGATTGGATGAAACATGTCCTTTATCAGGGGTGAATGTGATGGTGTCATGTGGCCCATTCATGGGTCCCACGTGGCACCCCATCATTGGTTGATTTTTCGTTGTGGAAAATTTGTTATGGAGCGCATTGGAGTCGAACCCGTGACCACTGGGCGTGTGGGAAATGACTTGGAAAGGCTGGGCTAGCTAGATCACCCTCACATTGGATATTAAACCTATACATTGAAAATGATATTTGAGTTTAAATGACAGTTTAGTCAATGGAGGATAGGGCTAGGGCTAGGCCCCAACCCCCGACGAGGACCCATACAACTTCACAATATAACCATGGTCCACCTCTTGTATTTTGGCATGAAGTTCCTTTAGCCCAGATCCTACGCATATGAGTTACCATATGTGTCTAGAAACTTATGTGTTGGTGCGGGATAAGTGGAGCCTAGCCCTCAGTTTTGGGCTTTACCAATTGCACTACCATATGAATCAGACTCAAAATGATAGCGCATAGATGTGGGGGTTAGCACTGGTCGGTAGGGATAGACCATCGATCAAGGCGCATAACCATGGGCCACGACCAAGAGCTAGGTGGAGTACATAGCACATGGAGGATAAGGCCAGGACACATGGGGATGCATGCGATTGAGCGTCGAGGTTTCAAGGCTAAAGACCAGGGGCCAATGCGCTAGCCTTAGCGCTAGGCCACATGGAGGTGCTCAAGTGACTAGGAGCCGGAGAAAAAAGTGTTTCCTCCTGTAATGTGCCAAAAATGGGTTTTTATACCTTGTATTAATATTTTTATTGATTTATTTAGTAGTTTTGGGATATTTTGGTCATTTTTGGAGGATCTTGGGCCCTTTTTGAAGCTAGATCCTAGGGAGAAGTTGGGATTTTGTTACCCACTTCAAGTCTATATAAAAAAAAGTTTCTTGGAGCCAAGGGGGTGTGTTCAAAAAAGAGAAATGCTAAATAATTTCCAAGCCAAAGACATTTTTATGTAGGGAAGCCATTGAGGAGAGCATCTTTGTAGGCCATTTATGGGAGCTCTGTTCATCCATTTTCAGTGTCGTCAGTTTTGTTGGGTTCTTGGGATCTGGTAGAACAAGAAAAAATTGGTTTGTAACATTTTTGGCACTGTTACAATGTACTTTTAAAGATTTGAACATAAATAAGAAAGCCTCACCCACTGAGATAAAGGCCCGAAGACGTAGGCGAGATTGTCGAACTCCGTTATCACTTTGGTGTTTTATGGTTTGTTGTTCTTCATGCTTATATTAAGGTCTGTATATTATCTTATGGCTGCTATGTTTCCTCTTTCATTCTTCATCTTTCATTAATTTCCTAAATGGTTAATTAATTCATGCTTTAAAACTCGACCATTGTTGTGAAAAGATCTTTTCGGATCAAGTGGTATCAAAGCTAGTTGACGATTAGTTTCTGAGTTTGCATGATTACCAGGGAAAAGCTAAGCCATGGTGAAGGTGAGCTTGTTGAAGATGATCCTAAGATTGGATCGAGAAAGAGAACTTATCACAGTGAGAAGATGGCATCAGAAGAGGGACTTTCTCATGATGAGAAAGAGTTTCGAAATACTTTCTTTGCCATGTCGAAGATGATGAAGGTTCTATATGAGGATTACTTGGAACAAAAGAGACCAAATCTAGGTGAATATTCAAATGTCAAAAGTGAAGAAGGAGAGGATCCTCGTCAATTTCCTCCTTCACCTCCTTCTTCTCGATCAAATTCTTCTTCTTCTTCAAGTTCTAAATCTACTGCAAGAAAACATGTCCATAAAAATAAACATGAAATGACTTTAATTAATCTTGATGTAAAGTTTGAATTACCCGTGTATGATGGTGAAGTTAATGCAGAGAGGCTTGATAAATGGGCCATACAGATGGAGGTTTATTGCAGTTTGCAACAAATCAAGGATGAGGCAACTCAAATCAAGTTGGCATCCCTTAGACTTGTAGGCACAACACTCATTTGGTGGCAAAGCAAGTTGAAAAATGACACGCAACAAGTGGGTAATGTATTTCCATCATGGAAGAATTTTATTTCTGCACTTAGAAAGAAATTCTATCCTTTGGTTTATAAAGAGAAAGATTTAATTGAATGACAAGATCTTAAACTAAGAAAAGGACAAATAATGCAAGAATACACATATGGTTTTTGTAAGATGGCATTGATGTTAGACATTCCATTACATACCCAAGAAACTCTTATGAAGTATATATGAGGTTTACCTGCACACATTCATAACATTGTATTTATGTTGGACCTACTAATCTTGATGAGGTTTCTGTTCAAGCAACGTACATTCAGGTAGGGAAAACATGGGTTGGTGTATCAGGGGAATCATCTTCAAAGAAAGAGGACAAAAGAAAGTGGAATGGAAAGAAGGAAAATTTAGTGGCAAGAAAGGAAGAGAAGCACTCTTGCAAGCATTGCAAGAAAGAAGGGCATGATGAGGACCATTGCTATCAATTGCATCCCGAGAAGAGACCAAAGTGGTTCAAAGAAAGGAAAGGGAGGCAAACAGTTGCAAAAACATCATGACCAACAAACTTGGGATTGGATTTAGGTGATGAATCTATAGTCTCATTGGTTGGTTTGACAGGTAATTGGTGATGGATTTGATTCTAGAAGTAAATTATTTCACTTAAGGGTCATTATGAGGCACACTAAGGTCGACACATTGATAGATAATGGATCTCAATCTAACTTGATTTTAGAGGAATTGGTTAAATAATTGGGATTAAACACTCAGATGCATCATAAGCCTTACTCACTTAAATGGATAAGAAACAATCATAAATTGCACATAACAAATAAATGCACATTAAAGTTTGCAATTTCATCTAAGTTTGTGGACGAGGTAACATGTGATGTGGTGCCACTCAATGAATGTGGGATGGTCTTAGGCAGTCCTTATTTGTATGATCACAAAGAAATCTTCTACATGGAACATAATCAATATCACTTAACCAAAGAAGGAAAATAATATGTTGTACATGCTCATCATTTTAAAGAAAATCAATCTCTTCAAACAATGGAACAGTTAATAAAGGCGGCTCATGCAAGCAACACACCTACAATTGTTTCAAATCAAGTAATTGATCTTAATAAAGAACATGAGATGATTGTAGAATGGATGATCAATCACACTTTGCTTCGAGATAAGCTGATGTCGTGCAACTATTACAAACATATTAACTCATTTATAGTCATATTTATGATGTTATCATTAGTAATGTTGTCAACATGGATGACAGTGGCTTCAGTAAGATGTGACAGAGTACAAGTGGCTAACAATATGTTGTCAGTTATCATGGTTGTTTTATAGTTGAACTTGATGAGACAGGTTCACATGACGAAGTTTAAAGACAGATAAAAAGTGGGGTGGCCTATCCTACACTTGATGACTGGTCAGTAACATTTTGGAGGACCAAAATGTCTTTAGTGGGGAGGTGTGATCCAGAATTGGATATCGGGACCAAAATGGGCCCAGGAAGGCCTAAAAATAAAATTGATCAAAATGGCTTCAAAACAGATGTGTACGTAGACCTCGTCTATACAAACCTAACGCAACTTGAATAGGATCAAACAGACACCGTATGCGAAAGATATCGCGGTCTGTTCATTTCGTCAAACAGGCAAAAAAAAGATGTTGACTGTACAGTTCATACAGTGTTGATGTGGTAGCTGACTATACAGGCCATACGGTCATACAATTAATGTGGCATGGTGCATTGGAGCTAATGTGGATAGGTGTAAACATGGACGAGTTAGATCATGACACATGGCACAAAATGATGTGGCAGGTACAGGTGGCACATGATGATGTGGCATGGTCCGTATGACATGTGTGTTGACTGGGCAGAGCTCATGACAGGTGGGCGAATGATTGGATGACACGTGTCCTTTATCAGGGGTGAGTGTGATGGTTCCATGTGGCCCAGTCATGGGATGCCACATGGCACCCCGTCATTGGTTGATTGGTCGTTGTGGAGAAATTGTTATGGAGCGCATCGAAGTCGAACCCGCAACCTCCAGGCGTGGGGGAAATGACTTGGTAGGGCCGGGCTATCCAACCCACCCTCACATTGGATATTAACCCTATACATTGAAAAGGATATTTTATTTTAATGGCGGTTTAGTCAGTGGAGGATAGCGCTGGGGCTAGGCCCCAACCCTCGACGCGATCCCATAGAACTTCACAATATAACAACGGTCCACCTCTTGTATTTTGGTGCAAAGTTTCTTTATCCTAGCTACTGCACATATATGTTACCGTATGTGTCCAAACCCTTATGTGTTGGCACGGGATAAGTGGAGCCTAGCCCTCGGTTTCGGGCTTTACCAATTGCACTACCATATGACCCAGACTCAAACTGATAGCGCGAAGATGTGGGGGTTAGCGTCGGTCGATCAGGCTAGCCCACTGACCAAGGCACATAACCATGTGCCATGAACATGAGCTAGGTGGAGTATAGAGCGTGTGAAGGATAAGGCTAGGATACATGGGGATGCATGTGACCAAGTGCCGAGGTTTGGGGGCTAAAGACCAAGGGCTAGCCTTAGCGCTAGGCCACATGGAGGTGCTCAGGTGACCAAGAGCCCAAGAAAAAGTGGCTGCACCCTATAATGTGCCAAAAATGGGTTTTTATACCTTGTATTAATATTTTTATTGATTTATTCAACAATTTTGGGAGATTTTGGTCATTTTTGGAGGATCTTGGGCCCTTTTTGAGGCTAGATCTTCGGAAGAAGTTGGGAGTTTGTTACCCACTTCAAGTCTATATAAAAAAAAAGGTTCTTGGAGCCAAAGGGGTATTTTCAGAACAAAGAAATGTTGAATAATTTTCAAGCCAAATCCATTTTTATGTAGGGAAGCCATTGAGGAGAGCATCTTTGCGAGCCATTTTTGGGAGCTCCGTTCATCCGTTTTCAGTGCCATCAATTTTGTTGGGTTCTTGGGATCCAATAGAACAAAACCAGATTAGTTTGTAACCTTTTTGGAACTATTACAATGTACTTTTAAATCTTTGAACATAAATAATAAAGCCTCACCCACTGAGACAAAGGCCTGAAGATGTAGGCGAGATTGTCGAACTCCGTTATCACTTTGGTGTTTTATGGTTTGTTGTTATTCATGCTTATGTTCATATATGTATATTATCTTATGGCTTCTATGTTTCCTCTTTTATTCTTCATCTTTCATTAATTTCCTAAATGGTTAATTAATTCATGCTATAAAACTCAACCATTGGTGTTAAAAGATCTTTTCGGATCAAAGATTATAGAGCATCATTATATTAATCCAAGGTTTTTTATGGATTAGATTAGGAGCTTGAGAAAAATCATAAAAAATGTATCTATTTAATGGAAGTCTCTTGTCTAGAGTTTACTAGTAATTAGAAATCACTTATGTTGGAAGGTAGGTAATAGTTAGAAGGTATGTATCAAAGCTTGTGAGATATTCAGTGGTGGTGAAGGGTCTATTTTACTAGATGAAATGATTGGTAGCTTGCATGATCTGGATTATTTTCGGCATGAAATGAGAGCGAAGATACAATAAATAAATGTACAGAGATATCTTAGATATCCAATAATACAACAAAAATGTATCAGAGATGCAACCATAAACACAAAGATACAGTGATACACAATTTTCTATTAATGAGCGAAAATGTACAAAGACTGTAAAAATATAGAGTGAAAGACTCGCTAGAATGGTGGCATCTTACCTCTAAGAAGAGATGTGATGGATACTTTCATTCACAAGAAGATGATTTTAAAATGAGTCTCCAAAGGAATTTTTATCATAAATAAAATCCAAAGCCCTAACCCCAGAAGATGAAAAGCCAACAGTTTTGTGGACCCCGTTTTGGGTAGTTTGGTGTATCAATTTCCTAGGGGCGTAACTTTGGCATATGATCTTTGTTTGGGGAGCACGATAGCTCGTTGGAAAGGTATCGTTGAGGATATTCATTTTGGGGTTCAATTAGAGCCTTCGGCTATCAATGAGAAGCTCAATCCTGAAAAACCTTCATTTAGGCCCTCAAAATGGCCCGGAAGTTAAAAACTGCTAAAAATAGTAAATTGCCAAAATTGCCAGAAAACTGTTTTGAGCGAGTTGGAAAAGGTGGGTGGCCATCAATATCCACCTGGATCATTGAAAGAAATGGGATTATATTCCCTTAACTAGATTACATATCCCCTCATGACACATATTTGGAAACGAGGATCACTAGAGGAGTGCACAATCTTTGGGATTTGAAGGCGATTGTGTTATTCTTTGGAACTCATATGAAAAAAGTATTAAGAGGGATCACATTACATTAAAATATGAGGTGGATTCTCTTTCTTGGGTAGAAAAAAGGAAGGGAGGAGAATATACAAGTTGTTTAGGATATCAATATTTAATAGCAATTAAACATCAAAAACATGTTTGGTGGTGGAAGCAGATTTGGAGAGTAAAGGCTTCTAAGAAGGTTTGGATCTTTCTATGGTTAGCCTTAAGAAACAAGGCTTTGAGTGTGGAGGTCATGTAGAGGAGATGTAAATAAGGATCTATGGTGTTTTTTTTATGTAGAGTGGGGGAAGAAATAATTTCGCATATGATTATTAATTTTCCTTATGCGCAACATATTTGGAAGGAGTCAGAATAGATGATAGGTTGTCCTATTGTTTGGAGTGGTGATTCGGTGGGGAATTGCTTTTTGACAAAAATGATTATGGATTTTGTTATAAAGAAGGTTGTGCATGGGAAAAAACAACCATGAGATACAAAATTTCAAAATGGCCAGAGACCTGAAGCAAAGAGTGAGCCTCACAATTCTTCAAGTGGCTCATAAGTCCTTCCAGATACACAAAAATAATACTAGTATTCTTCCATGTATACATTTTGACAAAGGAAGATAAAAAATATATTACTCTGCATTGTGTAAGCCTGATCTAGATGATATCTAACTCAGTGTCCACCTCTCCTGGAGAACTTTCTAGATAATCATGCACGACCTGGTGTGGTGTGGGATACATGACTTCACATGAAGAAAACAAACTTGCTGATGGAACTGATTGTTGTTGGACTAGAGTTTCTAGAGGGTGGCACTGGGAATATCTGTGAAGAGAACAGATTTGAGATGAGTGTCGGTTAACTATGCACAAGACTAGGACCAATTCCTCATTCCTTTGTTCCTCTTGTTCCCACAATTGACGATCGAGTTGAGCATTTGAGGCATGTACAACCATTTCATTTTGTTGGTTCTACATGTGTTCTTGTAATTTTTCCAACTTGCAATCAGCGTAATCACAAGGTATACGACTTCAATGCCACATGGTTGGGGCGGCTCGGTAACAAGATGATCTTGTGCAAAAAATAAATTTCCAACTAGAACCGGTGAGACAGGTGCTTATCGAGTAGTCTTGAAATTTCCAATTTCCATTTGCATCCTTACTGATATATTGATTATATTCCCCATTTGAAAAGGTTGATAAATCCAAAAAAGGAGAGGACAACACCATACACATAAATGATGGGGCATGGAGTGAATTCATTGCAAGAACTAGATATCGTGATGCACCTCTCGTGTGGATTGTGGCACCTATGGAGCCAAGGGGAATGAATCAAGAGATTCAAACCTAGTACAAAGGTAAAATCCCATATGGAGACGTCAAATCACTTGGGGCATATTGACCCCTATATTTTCCTTGTCCTATTACGTCTCCATACTTAGAAAAAAATATCTTTTTTTCCTTTTGTAAAAGTCTACCTTATCTTTTCTTTCACCATGCTTAGTTATTTTATTTCACTTCACCATGGGTTAATGAGTTAGCATACTTTTCCTTGTAATCTTGCTATCATCAAATTTCCCTTTCACCTCTAGGATCCCTAAATTGCACAACACTTAATTTTTTTTTTTTCTTTTCTCACTGCGAGTTTGCTGGTCCCCGAGTTTCTCATCTCCATTTTCCCTACAAACCGGACCGACAATGATAATTAACCACTTTATAACCTTTTTCTCCCCACACAAGACTTGTGCATTTTTATTGACATCAGACTCACAGGTAAACACCAAATTATTCTTTAATATTTTCCCCCATCGTAACATGTTTTTCGAGATACATTCAATGCTGGTACTATGGAAGATAATTGTTGTGCAAATCATGAAAATTCTATGATTAATGGTAGAAATCTCGAGGGATTTTTCCTTCAATGTGCTTTAAAATTTCTTCATCGAGAAAAGATTAAGTCATTATTATCTGGAAAAGTGTCTCATTTCTACTAATATCTTCTAAGTAATTATAAAAAAAGTCCACCAACTTCATGGCTATAAAAAGACAATATTTTTGTGGGGATACAATTAATCTTTTTGGACAAGAAGATCATAATTTCTAGTAGTTGAGATCCTACTGGTACTACTCTACATTGCCTCTACTTCAAAGAAATTAAAATGTAGTATGGACATTATGAATTTCTATTGCTGGATGCGTAGCAAAAGTATTCAATTGTAAATAAGTTGTCACTTGGTGTGTTGATAAGTATATCCCAAACCGAAGAGCTATTGAAATTCAGGGCGAATATCCTATTTCATTAGCACCAGTTTTTTTCAAGAAGATGTTGAAGTTACCAGAGCCAAATCTTACCTTTAAAGGAGAAGAAGTGAGGGATTTTCTCAAGAAAATAAATAATGGGCTCGACCTTCTAAAAGAATATCTTGAAGACCCTACTGTGATGCCTGTTGATATAACAAAAATTTAGGTTAATTCTTTGAAAAACCATTATCGAGAAGTAGCATGGTTATTCACTAGATTTACTAGTCAAGAAAATACAACAACCATCTCTTGTTTGGATTTGTACATTTTGCACTTTACAGTTCACGAAAAAGCCATATTCGACTAGGGAAAGTTTATCTCTATCAAAATTGCTTCCCATCTTTCAAATTTTAAGAAATAAAATAAATTCTTCATGACTTCATATTTAATATTTTCTATTATGTGATGCCACGTTTTCAAGGGATTAACAATTGGCAAGAGGGTACACTATAAAATAAACCATGTAATTGTCCAGTACCAGGGTATTTGGATACGAAAGACCTCTATTTATTTTTATGAAGCACATAATGAATTTGTTAGAGTTTTCAAGAAAATTCTTTTTGGAGATAACAAATCAAAGTTGTCTTCAAAGGCAACAACTTTTCTAAATAATAAAGGTACCCTGGAGAAGAGTGAAAATTACAACGTCATTAGAATCTTTTATTCCCGAGAAATTCATGCTTTTCTCCCTTACTACATTTCAGATAAAATGTTTATCAACAAATGTTGGACAATTGGCTTGGAAAATTGGTTGTCATTGATGGCAACCCTTGGAGAATGATCTTAGAGATTGATGTCAACTCTTAGAGAGTGATTTCAACCCTTGAAGAAGTCAGGTAGCATATTTTGGTAACCCCAATGGTGTGGTTTTGGTATCCGAAGTTGAATTAGGATTATGGATATAAATGATAGTGTAATTTGGGTATGAACCTCATATATGGATAGTACTCATTGTGTTGTTTTTGGTGAGATGTGGAATGCCACATGGTTCCTCATGGTTAGGGAGATATGGCCTTGTAAAGTTGGAAGCCTCGAAGAGTGGTCAAGAAGCCCCTACTTGGTTACAAGTCTTTAATGAAATGGTAAACTGGTTGTAACAAGAAAGTACAATAAGCCCTAAATTTAAGGAAAGAGGTCCTAAAGTTAAGGAAAGTGGTCCCAAAGTTAAGGAAAGAGGTTACTTAGAAAAAGTATAAAGGCACCTCAAGAAGTCTCTCATAAGTACATACAAATACACACAAGTTCATTGAATGTCTATCTAATTGATCAAGTGATTCTTATATGAGGTAACCAAGGATATCTAAGTCATTTTTCAGAGGGAATATGAAGTAAAGAAGGGATAAATTACAAGGAAATATGAAATATTTTGAGGCTGTGCTCTAAGGTATGTTATTTACATGCCATCTTACAATTTTTTCTATAATTTTTTTTAATATAATGATTTAGATAGTAAAATATGGAGGATATTGATACAACATATCAAGGTACATGTGATAAAAATTTATGCTTCTGGGGCATTGTATTTTGGGAGATACACTATGTGGAAGATAAGGTTTTTGGCTAGTCCCAGAACTAGTCTCAAATCGGTGTTCCAAGTAAACCGTCATAACTTCTTCATAGAAGATCCAAATTAAGTGAGAAAAAATGAATTGGATAGAGTACAGGCATTAGTATGGTGTGTGAAATTTTCAGATCCATATATAAAATATTCCATGTGGGGAATTCTCTACAAGTTCTCTCTCTAGATTAAGCTAGAATTCAACAAGGTCTACCATTTTTTCTATAACTCTGTTTATGGGATGTTCCAAGCAGTTAAAATTGGGGGAATTGTAGACAAGATACTGAATAATATTGGGTACAATTTTTAGACATTTATTCATTATAAATATGGATTTATTCTTGTTTAAAGTTAGGGTTTGTGACTAATCCAAAGCTAGTCTTGTGAGACTAAGGTAATGTTTGATGAAGATTTTATTATCTTGTTGCCGAAGTTTAGGAA
>ML827188.1:46471-60493 GCA_009831015.1 Picea engelmannii | reverse complement strand
AAAGAGCATGATGTATACTATCCATCCATGGGTTTTGTATCTTCATTTTCATTTTCCTTCATGTCCAAATAACTTCATCAATATTCTGGTCCAAAACCCATGACTAGGGTTGACATCAATGACAACAACCAATCTTCCAACAGTAATAGTACAGCCTGCAAAACAAATGATAAAAGTCATTGTTCATTTACATTAATTGCTTTTATAGAACATGAAGAGACGCCCTTAAAATTTTGTAACTATCAAATTGTCAGTGAATAGTTACGACGTTTTGGTTCTCCTTCCCGATTGGGATATTACAATGAGTACAAAAAATGTTTATAATGCAAAGTCCAGTTACAATGATCAAGTTGGTTTCAATGGTTACATTTTTTCGATGAAGCTTCTCCATAACTTGAAGCCCTCGAGTATGGCCTCTACTCTGTTTAGCTAAATATTTTCAAGTTCTAGTCTCGCATCACAAATCAGACTTATGACTTTTTCCCTTAAAACCTCCTATGTATGTTGTATGAAAACTTCAGTTGATGCAATCAGTTTAATTGGTTGTATGAGCTTGGTTTCAAGGATTTTTGTATCAACTTCAGTTATTGTTTCAATAGTTCTCATGCTCAGATTTCTCCTGATTTCCACATCTTCCACTAAGGTTTGAGTTGACGATGCTTTATTGAAATCTACCAAAGGATCCATTCTGAATTTTTCAAGTAATATAGTTTATTCCTCCCATAATATTTTGCATGTTTCATCGACCTATTCCTGGGCACCTTTGATATCTTTCATAATTGACATTCATGTGCTGAGTAGCCTGAGATCTTTGATCCGTTGTTTTTCAGTATACATTAGCAAAGAGTTAGATGGGTTTTGGTGGGCATATTTCCATTATGTGACTCTATTATATGTGTCTTGAGCTTTATGATATTTCTCTTGTATGCTTCCCATTTGTAAGTCGAGCTTGATATGATCAGAGTTATTCTTCTGTATTTTATCCAACATGAAAAAGAATCTCTTTGTAACTCTCTGAGTTCTTTGTTGGATCTTGTGGATTTTTCCTTGTTTATTTCCAGGACAACACTTTCCTTTTTGTTTTCTTCTATAGTCTTTTCTAGGAGATAGTTGTCCTGTTGCAATTTTCAAACGTGTTCTTCAATCCTTTCATTATATGCATTGATTTCTAATTATTCACCTTTGAGCCTTGCAACTTCTTGATCATGTGTGGCCTTAAGTTTTTATATTTCTTCTTGGTGCATCTTTTTGTTTAGATTGATCTTCTTCTCAAATTTTGTCGTTATGTTCCCTATGTAATTAAAAGGAAATATTATAATAATGAGGGGTAGTTGGAATAATACCCCTAGGAATACTCATGATAAAGGATAAATACACTTGAGTGTCATTGTATTGGATATGTGTTGGATTGCATTGTCTTGTAGAAAGCATGGCTTCTGAAGTGATTATTTCCATAAGGATTATTTGATGGTTTCACCCTACCTTCAGGGTTCTTCTCTCTATAATCGTTTTTTGTTCATGGTGAATGCCTTCATGTTGGAATATTGGTTGTTGTCATTGATGTCAACCCTAGTCATTGGTTCATGTTGTTTCTGGTGGTAGGTGGCATGTCACATAGATCCTCATGGTTGAGGAGAAATAAATTTTCTAAGATGACAAAGTGAATTGAAGAAGGACGTACAGGTCGACCATGAACATAATTACAGAAAAGAATTAAAAAATAAGAAAGTGTCAGGTCAACCCTAATGTTAAAAGGAAGTGACATAAAGGGTATAAATACATATAATTATACATTCATTTTACACACACAAGTCAAATTTTAGAGGAAATTTGAAGTAAAGAAGGTCGTATTTCAAGGGAGGATGAAGTCTTTTGGTGATTTGTTCTAAGATACACTCTATGGAAGATAGGATTTTTTACTAGTCCTGAAGCTAGTCATAAATAGGTGTTCCAGGTAAAACAGTCATAACTTCTTCATATAGAATCAAAATGAAGTGAGACCAATTTCATTAGAAATAGTACGGGCCGTAGTTTCTTGTGTGTGAGTTTCAGAATCGGATGTTAAATATTGAGCGCAGGGCATTCTGTACAATTTCACTCTCCTGAATAAGCCATAATTGAATAAGGTCTACCATTCTCTCTATAACTTATTTTGGGAGAGGATTCAAGGAGTGAAACTTGGAGGAGTTTTAGAGAATACATTGAGTAATATTATCTACAGGGTCATATTATTCCAGGAATTGAAGAATTGCAAAAGTTGAAGAAGTATTAGGAAGCATTATCAGGTTCTATGTGATGGTTGGTTTATGGTGATGGTTTAATGTAAAGTTTTATTATCTCTCGTATATTCTTGGGTGGAAGGAAGGGACAAGGATGGAGAGGTAAACCCTCTCTTGATATTGGAGGATTGTATCTTCCTCTTGGAGGTTTATCCCTCCCTTTATATTTGGAAGTTGTAGCTACCTTTGGAAGTCATTACTTCCCTTGAACAATAACTATTGATTATTTCTCATATATTGTGCATGGTGTATTGTGGTGTATTGGTGTAACTCTTATACTATTGTTCATTGCTCATTGGATATAATTGAATGGTATAAGTATAAGTTGAAAACGTTTTTAAATTGTACTTGATACTGATTCACCCCCCCTCTCAATATCAACAATTGGTATCAGAGCAGGTTGCCTTTAGAACAGTTTAACCACTAGAAGGAAAATCCTGAGCAGAGATGGATGACCATGAGAACATTTCAAATGGGATTAAAATATTTTATGGAAGAAATTATGCATACTGGAGTGATAGAGTGAAAAATTACTTAACAGCTTTGGTAGTTGACATTTGGTACTCAGTTGTAAATGGCTATGTAATCCCAAATCATTCTCCAACCGATCCAAATGAGAAGAAGCTTATGAGTTGTAATTCAAAAGTCAGACATGTTATTCTAGGAGCATTGGCACCAACCATTTCTAGCAAAGTGATGGGTTGCAACAATGTTAAAGAGGTATGGGACAAACTCAAGAGTATCTACGAAGGTGATCCAAAAGTTAAGCAAGTCAAGCTTCAATGACATAGAGCAGAGTTTGAAAATTTGAAGATGAATGAAAAGGAAGATATTGCAACCTATTTTCTTAGATTTAATGAAGTTTTTAATTCTATCAGAGGATTAGGTGAAGAGCTCGATGAATCCTTGTTTGTAAAAAAAGTGTTGAGATCACTTCTCTTGAAGTATGATGCTAAGGTCTCAGCCATTGAAGAAACTAGGGACTTGACCAAAATGATAATGGATAAATTAAATGGGTCTCTTATAGCATATGAAATGAGAACAGGTACAGAAAGTAACTAACCAAACAATGAAACAGCCTTTAAATCCATAAAGAATACAAAAGACAAGCATAACGACCTTAATGAATAACTAGAAAATTTCGTAAGAAGGTTCCAGAAGGGAAGTGGAATATACAAAGGTAAGTCTCCTATCAAATGCTTTAATTGTGGTAGAATAGGACATATTGTTGAAAATTTTTACTATAAAAAGAGAAGTATCAACAATAAAAAGAGCTTCTACTCCAAGGATGATGACATATCCTCATATGAGAGTGATGAAGAATATAATGATGGAGGAGAAGTCCTCTTCATAACCCAAGAAACCTATGATGATGATCACAAGAATTCTAAAGAAGAAGAAATCATTTCTGAAGAAGATTCAGATGAAGAAACCAACCTTTATTCCTTTTGGGGATATAAAGACAATGCAGAGAGTGAACAAAAAGATGATAATTTTGAAAATTTGAAGCATGTTGAAACTAAAAATAGCAAGCTTAGAAACACAAACATAAAACTAAAAGGTGAATTGAGTAGTTGTGAAGAAGAGAATTACAAGCTTGAAAAGACCATTGATAGCTAGAAGGAACAATTAGAAGATTATGAGAAATTGAAAGCAAAATTGGATCACACAAAAGGGGAGCTACTATTGACAATAGAAAAGTTGAAGAAGTTAGAAAAAAGCATTGAAAAATTAGATGAGATCCTTAGCAGTCAAATATCTCCAAACGACAAGACAGAACTAGGATACAATGATAGTTTGAAGACAACAAAACAAGAGAAGGAAGATGAAAATGATGAAACCAACACTCCAGAACAAGTTGCACAACAAGATAGAAGACTAGAATTCAGAAGGAATGAGACATCAAGAAGATCCTCTCCCATCATCTATGAAAGCAATCATTATGAAGGAAACTACAAAAGAATAGATTGTGAACCTAGATGGACCACACCACAAAGAATATCACTTACTCCTAGGTATCAAAATTTCTTTCTTGGACATTGTTATACTTGTGGAAATTTTAGATACAAGGCAATCAATTATAGAATCAATGAAAGGAATAACTATGCAAGCTACATGAATGGTGAAAATAATAGATATGGAAATGTTCGTAGACCTATCAACAGAAATTATAATCCATTTGACCCATTAATGGATCAAAACATTGTATGTTACAAGTGCAATAATCTTGGTCACAAAGCATGAGATGGAAAAGAGATGAAGGAAGATAATCGTATGCCAAATGTCTGTATATCAACTACAACATGGAAAAGGAAAGAAATTCCACACATTGAAAACTATCGAATAGCATTGGTCGCTAAATAATGCAAAGAAGAATATGAATGGTTCATAGACAATGGGTGCTCATATCATATGACCGGAGATCAAAGCAAATTTGTCATCTTGAAGAAAAAGGGTGGAAATGTTGCATTTGGAGATGACTCATCTACCAAAATACTTGGAAAAGAAACTGTAAATCTTGGAAGTGAAAATGTAAAAGCAGGGAAAGTCCTATTGGTTGAAGATCTGAAGCATAATCTCCTCAGTGCCAGCAAAATATGTGATCAATAATACACTCTTACGTTTGACTCCCAAAAATGTAAAATCAGAGAAAATAACTCATGAAGATTGGTTGCAACTGCAACAAGAAGACCAAACAACATATACATCCTAGACATGAAGAAGAGAGAGAAGACATAAGCCACACAAAAGGATTCCAACGAAGAAAAAGTCTCAAAGACTAAAAATAAGGATGAAGTATTATTGAGTGCCACATGTTCAAGGGGAGCAGCCCCAAAGAAGAGAGTTACCTTTTTCCATTAAACTCAGGGGGAGAAACCCTACCCTTTGGCATTAATGTCAAAGGGGGAGAGAAATTGGGATCATGATGATAGGGGGATCATGAGTGTTTCCATCAATGACAAAGGGGGAGATTGTTGGAATATTGGTTGTTGTCATTGATGTCAACCCTAGTCATTGGTTCATGTTGTTTCCGGTGGTAGGTTGCATGTCACATGGATCCTCATGGTTGAGGAGAAATGAATTTTTTAAGATGAAAAAGTGAATTGAAGAAGGAAGTATAGGTCAGCCCTAAAGATAATTAAAGAAAAGAATTACAAAATAAGAAAGTGTTAGGTCAGCCCTAATGTTAAAAGGAAGTGACATAAAGGGTATAAATACATATAATTATACATTCATTTTACACACACAAGTATAATTTCATGGGAACTATGAAGTAAAGAAGGTTGTATTTCAAGGGAGGATGAAGTCTTTTGGTGATGTGTTCTAAGATACACTATGTGGAAGATAGGGTTTTTGACTAGTCCTGCAACTAGTCATAAACAAGTGTTACGGGTAAAATAGTCATAACTTATTCATAGAGAATCAAAATGAAGTGAGACCAATTTCATTAGAAAGAGTACATGTTGTAGTTTCTTGTGTGCAAGTTTTAGAATCGGATGTTAAATATTGAGCGTGGGGCATTCTGTACAATTTCACTCTCCTGAATAAAACAGAATTGAATAAGGTCTACCATTCTCTCTATAACTTATTTTTGGGGAGGATTCAAGGAGTGAAAATTGGAGGAGTTTCAGATAATACATTGAGTAATATTATCTACAGGATCATATTATTCCAAGAATTGAAGAATTTCAAAAGTTGAAGAAGTCTCAGGAAGCATTATCGGGTTCTATGTGATGGTTGGTTTATGGTGATGATTTAATGTAATGTTTTATTATCTCTCATATATTCTTGGGTGGAAGGAAGGGGCAAGGATGGAGAGGTCAACCCTCTCTTGATATTGTAGGATTGTATGTTCCTCTTGGAGGTTTATCCCTCCCTTTATATTTGGAATTTGTAGCTACCTTTGGAAGTCATTACTTCCCTTGAACAATAACTATTGATTATTTCTCATATATTGTGCATGGTGTATTGTGGTGTATCGGTGTAACTCTTATACTATTGTTCGTTTCTCATTGGATATAATTGAATGGTTTAAGTATAAGTTGAAAAAAAAATTAAGTTGTACTTGATATTGATTCACCCCCCTCTCAATATCAACACTTCATATATTTGGTGTTTAGGATTTATTTCTGAAGTTTTATTGTGGATTCCCTCTTATATTGTTGCTCTATAATATTCCTCCATAGACACACTTTGGTGAGAACTCTCCATAAGATTTTTTCTTCCAAGGAAGTTCCAAATGTGTGAATGTTCTCCAAACCCCACCCCGGCCTCCTTTATCTTTGATATGATCTTCAATTTCACTAAGGGAATTCCTCTATACTCTTTCTTATTGGTCTAGAGAAATTTATAAAAATATTTTTCTTATTTTCTCCAAAACACCATTAGAAATATAGGCTAATGAATGCCAAAACATGTGGATGGAATCTATAATGGAATTGACTAAGTTTAGTCTCCCCATAATAGATAGCCATCTATAACATCAATGATTAATCCTTTCTTCAATTTTCTCTAGCGGTCATCCCAATACTATTTCATATACCTATTTGAATTTATAAGAAATCTTGGATATTTAAAACCAAATTGGAAATTCAAAAGTCTAAATGGAAATATCCTTAATAGACTTTATTCATCCTCATGCTTAAATACATTGAAACACATAGTGAATTTCTCCATATTTAGTTCCATATTTGTTGTTGTTCCATATGTGTTTAGAATTTTCTATAACTCCATTGCTTCCCTTAAACTACCATTAGTGAACAACAAGATATCCTTGACAAATAATAAATGAGTTAATGATACAGCTCTACCTATCCTTACTCTAGAGATTATCCCTACTTGTGTTGATTCCACAATATCCCTACTCAAGCCTTCAACAACTAGTAGAAAAAGAAGTGAAGATAAAAGACAACCTTGTCTCAACCTCGTGGAGGGACTAAACAAGTTTTAAGTTGGCCCATTGATGAGCACCACAAAGGGAACTTAGGATATGCATCATATAATCTAGTTTACCTCTAAAATAATAAAATCAAGATGAATAAGCATCAATCAAAGATAAAACCAACTTGTACAATCATATCCTTTTGTTAAATCTAGTATCATAACCATGGTTGAATGTTTCATGGCTTTAACTGAGTGAAGTCCCTCTTGAGTTGACCCTATATTTCCAGGACTTGTGTTCCTACTAGAATCCCACACTTCTATTGAGAGACAAGTATTTAAAATATATTTTTAACTCTTATGGCTAGAATCTTTGCTACAATGCTACAAACACAGTTACATAAGGAAATAGGTTGAAACTTGTCAAAAGATCTTGGGTTATCCTTTATAGGGATTAATGCCAAGAAAGTGGAATTAATTGCTCCTAGAAACTTACTCAAACATGTGATTTCCTCAATAACTCTAAGAAGGTCCTCCTATACAAAGTCATAAAAACCAATGAAAAACATGACTAGCCAACCATATGGCTATTGGCTTTTATCCTTCTTGGAAGAGGCTATAACATATTTTAATTCCTCATTGGATACTCCTTCCATTTATTTATTATCTTCTACTACTACAAAGATAGGGAAATAGGACGTTAGCTTCAAGACATCAACTATATTTTCCCTCTCATTCTCCTTGCATATTGATTAGAATTGTTCAATGTCGAAATTGCTAACTCTGAATTTTTTTATAATTATGCTACCTTCGTCATTTTGCATCTCCTCGATAGTGTTCAAGTTTTTCATATGATTTGAAACATTATGGGATAATTTTTTTTTTTCAACACCTTTCTCTACCATGAAACTCCACTTTTCATTCATCGCTCCACCTCCCTCCATTCCAAAATCCAATTCTTCTTGATTGCTAAAGCTCGTAATATTGATTTTTCCTCTTCACTGAAAACCCCAACGTCATTATTCACATATAATTTAGTAACTTCCTTCTCCACCATTTTAATATCATAATCTAAACTCATTAATTTATTAGTATCCCATGAAACCACTTCTCCTTTTAATTTTTCTAGGGAAACTGCAAACTGGAAGTTGGCCAAATCCCTGACATTTGCATCAAAACCCACCCATTCTTTTCTAATGCAATTCCTAAAAGTCCTCTTCTTCCAATCACATGGGCCTAAAATTTAAAGGGTTGGTTGTATTATAGTCTTTCCTTTCCAACTGGATGAGAAGAGGAAGGCGACATAAAACCCCCCATACTCCACCTAGAATTTGGTTCTATCAATTTCTCTCATAAGACATTCTAAAATAAGGAATTTGTCTAATATTTTGGAAACTTTGGCCTTACTAGACCTATTATTTTTCCAGGTGAGTATTAGATTATAAGTTCGGCATATATTAATATTACTTCTTTGGTCTTGTGATAGAATAAATTTGTATGTCTGACTAGCTTATAAGACTCTCCCCAAACCTCAAACCTACTCAATGTAAAACTCAAATATCCACCAATAATGAGTCTATATTCTTTAATAAAACTTTGAAAAAAATATATATTTCCCTAAAATCCTACCATTCTTCATAAGGACCATAGCAATTAATGACCATGACCTTCTGGCCCAAATCTTTAAACAATTTTTTGACCAAATACTTGATTCAAGAAGATAATAGTTGATTAAAGGAATGTCATTTTTCCATCCTATAAGAACACCCCCCAAGTTTCCAATAGCATCTAATGCATGAAACTCCCAATCTCTCAAGATTTTCCACAACATCCCAATCATTTTAATCCCTTCCCCCATAGTTTCTTGGATTAGAAGATGTGTGGTTTAATAACTTCCATTAAGCATGTCGAGGATAGTATTTTTAAGGGACTGTTAAGGCCTCTTATGTAGATGTGAAATAATCATTTGGGAATCCTTGATGGGTTTTTTCTAACTCTAAGGACCCTAGTGTTTGACTTTCAGTTACTTTGTTTTATCTCCTTCAAGTTTTTTGTCTATGAATGGAAGGGAAGAGACTTCCTTCTAACGGAGGGAGATGATGAATCCTTAATGGGATCTATACCTAACCCCCCAATATCATCTTTTGTTCCTTGCTCTAAAACCCCTTTTCTAGGTCTAAGATGATACCTAATTTCATACCCACCTCAAGACAAACCTCTAAAACCAAATTCTACAAGGAAGAACCTGTAACTTGAGTGGACTCCCCATAAGGGTTTTTGAATTGGTTAATAGGGTTTTTTTTTTCTTTCCAAAGGAAAGAAGGATTCCCCCACCCCATGGTTGAACCCTTATGTTTATTATTGTCCCATCGTCCCCTCACAATACTCTCCACCACTTATAAAAGAGAGGGTCATTCTTCTTTTTTTCCAAATCCAAAAAAACTAGTAGCAAATGGAACAAGAGCTTTAGGGATAATCTCCTACATCTTACGATGACTTTGAAAACACTACTCCTCTAGTTCTTGAACAAATTCCTTGCCATCTAGGTCTCCTTCTTGAGGTGGAAGTGCAAATTATTATGGATCAATAACATCATGTTTCATTGCTTCTCCACTTGCTTCAAACTCACAAAATTATAAAGCTATGGAATCATTTAATGTCTCCAAAAAAATATCTAGCTCCTTAACATTTTCCTGGGTCGGGACTCCCTTAAGTTCCTTATCATAAATTTTACCTTCCTCAACATTATATTTTGGGACATGTTTCCTCTTCCAAAACTATCTTAGAAAGGGAAGGGACACAATCTTTTGCTATGTGGCCATAAACAAGGCATTGGAAACATCTAAATGGAACCTTAATATAGTTCGGTATTTGAGTATGGATGATAGACCCGACCACAATTTCCATACATCTATCAGGCCCTTACTAATGTCAACTTCTACCAAAATCCTATTTGTCATCTTGAGAGCATTGTTCTTTAAAGAAACACCTATATTAAATGTTTTCCCATGTAATTACATGTATATATTTTCTTAGACTGGCACATCTTCATTGGCAAATTGTGTAGCTTGACCCAAACATGAATTATCTTTGAAACCTTTATTCAGGGATCAAATAAAATTGACCAGGGTTTCAGAGTTAAGTATGTTGATCCCCAATACCATCTTCCTCCCAACACTATCTTTGCATCCACCTTAGAATGAAACAACAAGACAATCCAACCTCTAGTTAACAAGAACAATTATGGCCTGTATATGAATATTGGAAACCAAACATGTTGGATCTAGTTGTTTAGGGTTTTCTTTTCTAGTCAACAACCATGGAATTTCCTGATGAGTGCATTTCCTGAGTATTCCAAGGTTTGATCCACCCTTATGTCAACCCCAAGCACCATCCTTACCTTATCCTTCTTTTGATTAACTACCTTCCTATCATGATTCACCCTTAACCTCTCCACTACTACTTGTAATCCACCATAGGCCCAATTCCCACCAAGTAGAGCCTCCAAATATAATCCCAGGAAAATGAACCTCACACCAAACAAAACCTATTTTGCTAGGATATTTTGAATCGAGATGTAAATGGGCTCATTTTGAAGCATCAGTGACACTTCCTCTAGGGATTTTTCTTGGAGTGACCAATTTGGGGAAGATATGATCCAAAGCATGCATAACATTAAACTCACCATTAAGTCCCATAACCTTTGGTAGTGGTGTTTGATCATTCCTCTATTGATATCCCTTTGGGTGTCCTAAGCCATGAACTTGCACTTTTAGGACCATCACCAATACCTAGATTCCTTAACAAGGAATCAAGAGGATCCACGTTTGTAAATTTTGGTGAGTTTTGTACAAATCAGAAGAGCCCACGAAGGACTAAACTTCATCTTCTAGACTAAGAGAATGACCTTTTGAAAATAAGGTCACAAAGATATACTAATCTACATAGGGGTATTCCAATTAATCTAGGAGATCATCTTTGGGCTCCATCCTTTCAAACTTCAGAGACACTGAATTAGGATCAACTTTATGTCGAATACATTTTTACTATCCATCCCTATTCTATAGAGTCATTGATTTCTATCATTGTTGATAGATCAAATGGATATATAATTTAGTGATGAAGTATATATTGACAAGTTTCAAAATCCACTCCTATGGTTATTTATATATATCTATATATATCAAAGGAAAACATCATGGGAAAACACAAGGGATGCTTCCCCACATTCGTGGATGGAATCCCTAGTCAACCTATCCGCATATTGCTAGTGCACCTAACCAAAGGGGATTTGATAGCAACTTTGGTAAATATTCCTTGGTCAGATTTTGAGGATGGAAAACTAGGAAAGGTCAAAAAAGTGGAATGTTTATCCTTATTCTTATTTTAATCATGGATTTATCAAGCCCCAAAGGGATAACATCATTAGAAGTGTAATTTTTTCTTCATATTTTTGCACTCTAAAAAAGATTTGAACTTCTTGAGATTTGATCCCTCCCAATGCTTGATAGATGTGTCATTAAGTTGTGTTTAAACTCATTTAGATAAAGTGTATCCATCATTTTTCCATGATTTTGTCTAAGTATTATCTAAAATGTCACTCTCACCAAAGTTGAGGAATGTAAAAATCTGTGATTTGTAAACAACCTCTCATATCAATTATTTAATGTTTATTTATTTATTAGTATTTTTATTAATTATGCCGAAGTATGTATATAGGGTCATGTTTTGCCCAAAACATATCAATCGGGCAAAACTTGTTAACCAAACCACCTTGTATCTTCACGTGAAGTAATTGTCGCTTTCCTATAGACCTTCTTCCACTGCTACCAATGGACCAACTTGTTTCTTTAAATAATATTACAATAAAGAGAGATATTACAATAAATATAGTATCAACAACTAACTCTATCAGTCTAACATCAATTAAATCTGAATGTGACATCAATTAACTTGTTGCTTCCTTCTTGGAGCTCACGGCCTCTGCATTTCCACTGTTGCACCGCCTTCACTGATGCACCACCTTACCATCGCCTTCTTCAGCTACAATGCTTCGAACACATCTTGGTCCACTATAAAATGCACTATAGCTTCTTGGTAACAAAGGCCAATGTTTCATATGATTAAAATTTGGTAATATCTAAGTAGTGCCTCATCCAATTTCATGCCATCCAATGCAGGTCCTCTTGGTGCTTGCCTTCAAGGTCAACTTCATTGTCTCTAGAAGGAGCAGTGGTCTGTATAGAAAATTGATCGAAGGTTCTTAATCAAAACCCGCTCTCTTCTGAATTGTAACCCAAACCTAGGCTCAACTAATTGCTAGATCCAAACAAAACACCATCCAAATATGACTTCACCATACCAAATCCCCCACGTAGAGAATTCTCTGAGTTCAAAACCTTCATTTGACTAGATATCCATAGTCTCTCACAGTTGTAAGGAACATGATACATGGGTGGTGTGATCACAGTGTTTTGTAATGACTGGTTGGTTGGATCATGGACAAATGATTGATTCCTCTATTTATAGACATATAACCATACCCCATGCTATCATTGTTAATTCCCACTTACACTTTTCTTGATTGTTCTATATACATTCATTTAGAATGACTATTAAAATGAAAAAAAATACTTTAATGAAATGGACTTTGATAGTTCATAAAATTGGTATCCAATAAATTTCAATACCTAACCCGTAAGTTCTCTCAAACTCGATGTTTTTTTATCACCATATGTTCATTGATCGTAATTAGTGTGGGAAATCATGGAGTGACTTACAAGATCTTGGTACCTAGTTTTATCCATCAAGATCTGTAGTATGTATTTCACCCATCATGCTTCCTCCTCATAGGTTTCAACCTCCAATTTCAATGGTTTCTTTATCACGATATTCCATTCAAAAACATTTAAGCAAAATTTAGCTCCTAGTCAATTTAACGAGTAATTTTAGTTATGTATTTACTCTAATCAACAAGTCATTTTAGTTATCTATGTACTCTACAACCTCACTAACTCTACAACCTCTCTAAAAACAATTTCAATTACATTGTAATCATTGTAACAAAAACAATAACCTTATATCAAAAACAAATATTCAATGTAACCCCTACTAAAAATTAATCTTTTTAACATGTTAGTTAACTTTTTATCAATCTCAATAATCATTATTACTTTGTGTTATTACAATTAATTTCCCTCTTACCAATTAGCATAACCTTCTAATTATCCAACTCACGTTTCTTAAAGTTTTTTTACCCATTTAAATTATATTAATTTTTTAAAATTTTACGACATTGCATTTAATGTTATTATTAAAATGTAGATTAAATTTAATAATCTATATGTTATTATCTGAACCAAAGTTTGTTTTAATTTTTTTTTAAATGTGAAATCTATTTTTTGGACCCTTGACAAACAAATGTTTCTTAAGTGATGTTAGGCACATATCATTTCTTAATTGACATTCAAGATGTGTCTTAGTGATGTTATGTTTCCATATACACATTTTTTATATATATAAATAAACCTTACATTGATTAAACGTTGCTTAATCAATGTTTAAAGTTAATATTTTTTTATGCCACTCAACTCAACAAATGGAATTTCATGCATGTGATGTTGGCCTAGGGAGTCTTGTAACAAATTTTATTTTACATATCTCTTCATGTGCGTTAATGATACCTTGTAAATTGTTTTTCCTTGTTATAGTTTTCCTGTATGAAAGATTCAGATCTTGCCTATACAAATGAAAGATTCAGATCTTGCCTATACAAATTTGAGAATTTTTAATTCCGTAATTAACAGAAATTATATATATATATATATATATATATATATATATATATATATATATATATATA
>ML827188.1:31680-46392 GCA_009831015.1 Picea engelmannii | reverse complement strand
AGGTTTTAAACTTAGTATACTATTTATTTTCGTTAGTGTTAAACTTAGTATATTTTGTTAGTGTTATGTTAGAAATTCATGTTTTTTTTATATGTCAATACCAATTGTAATTTTAAATATTTATATTACACAAATATAACTTTACTTCTAAAATGTGTTGGGTCCTTAAGTCTGTTAGAATATATATGCATTTTTTTAAAATGCAAATGCCTTTAATTATGGGAAAAGGTCATCATCACAACATTGGTCCATTTCTCAAATACGATAATTCTAATTGTGATATCTTTATGGTTCTTATTAGCGACATTACTGTGAAAATAGAAAACCTTCCTTGATTTACTTCGGTATTCTCATTC
Source organism: Picea engelmannii (assembly GCA_009831015.1). Taxonomy (NCBI): domain Eukaryota; kingdom Viridiplantae; phylum Streptophyta; class Pinopsida; order Pinales; family Pinaceae; genus Picea; species Picea engelmannii. Next base: position 46,036 of record ML827188.1, on the reverse strand, counting down.
AACCTTTTAGGGTGTTTATGCAAAAGGATTTTGCCCAAAACCTGTCAATTAGGAAAAAACAAAAACTATCATCCAAACCACCTTGTCTCTATACTCCTCCAACTGTCATTTTACACCTCCAGTTGTTATTTCAGTCTCCACCCTTTTTCGTATGTCTTCTTTTTTGTAGCTAGGGCTTGCACTGGATGTCTTCATTAGAGTAATGGAGTTGAACCGGATCTTTATCAAAATCACACAAAACCTCAGCCCTGGAGGCTATTCTCAAAATGAGAGTGGATTCATAATTTAGAATATTATGCAGCCTCTTCTCCACCAAGTGCTTTTTCCTTTTAGTTTCGAGGTTTTTTTCAATGCTACTATCCTTCAATCCAAGTTCCAACCCCTTCAACTACTCCTCATAAGCTTTGATTTATTTGCTCGAGGCTTCAATCTTGGTCTATTCGGCCTTAATCACGACATTAATTTTTTCGCTCTTTGCATGAACGCTCTGAATTTCTACTTTGACGCTAGCAATGTGTTTCTGTAGGAATGGATCCCAGTCCATCAACATTAACGTGATTGAAACTATGGCCATTTCTTCCCAATGTTGTTGCTCCTGCCCTCCTCATCCCTACCATTTAGTCACAAATTTCCTCCTTCATTTTTGTGCTCTTCCTCCCCATTTTGAGACTTTTAGATGTCATCACTTTTAGCTTGAAATGATAAGGTGGAAAAGGGTAAGACTTTGTTTCGATGCCTTCTGATATTCATACCTGGCAAACCCAAATTTCAATTCCTTCCAATATTCATACCTCGAAAACCCAAATTTTTACTTGTATTGGGATTGTAAATTGACATACACAAAATCGAAGATGTAACAATTGATAAAATTAAGTCATTAGTCGAAAATTATTTCTATTTCAGTATTTTGTCATTAACAAGTAGATTGTGTTCCTCACCAGGATGTCGGTGAAGTTGGTCCCTGCAAGGATGTACAATGTCATGTTCTTCTTCACCTACTACCAAGCCTTGTCCAGGTGGGCACTCATTGTGGTCTATATGCATTGAGAACATCCAAAATGGATTGATTTGCATCATAGCTCCAAACTTTTATTAGGATGGAGGACCGAATCAATTCTATGACCTCATAATTTAGATAGGACATGAAAAACCTTGCAGCTTCAGTAATTGAAGACCATGACATTGTTCTTCAAAGTCATTAAAAGGCCCTACTTTTAAGCCACTTCTATGTCTCAATGAGGAAAAGAGTCTTTCAAATAAGTTGTGAAGCAGGCTAAATGGTGGTGTATTCTGCATCTTACTAGCAAGAAAGTGAAACAACTTTGCAAGTTTGCAAGCCTAGTAACGCTCCAAATCCTTTTTTGTTTAAGATTAGATCGATCCAAATCCTATGCTAGATTAAAAGTCCCATGGAATATCTTATCTCTTATATTCTAATAGAAAACTCATTCTATTTGTAGAAAAAAAATGTAACACCATGAGTGCCAATATGTATCTAAATGCTAAATACCATACATATGTGTAGAACCAATTATTTCTTATGCAAAGAAAGAAGGGGCAAGTGCAAGAGGGAATTATAAATGGGCTATGAGCATTAAGAAATATGTTGTTGAAATGTTCTATTGTAGAGAGTGTTGAGAGAGTGATTTGATTTTGACGTTCCCTTAGGTTAGAGAAGTTTTTTTTTATGTGATGGTTCTCTAAATTATATGATATTTAGCCATATACTAATTTTCTACTAATTTTTAATGTTGTCTATCAATGTTCCATTCCGAAGGTTTTCTTTACTGAAAGGTTGTCCTCGTCAATTCACACGATACCACTCCCTTCACTGCTTCGCCCATACGATATAAGAAATGGTGATAGATACAACACGACCTCATGTAATGTCTTTTTCATAAATCATTTCAAGTTAATAGAATTTGAAAGACTTAGATTATAGCTTGAATAAATATATTATTTTAACAGTATGATTATGTGTCGCAATTTCCCATCTTAGTTTGTCATCTTCATTATTGTCAAGAAAGTTTGTGCAAGGATTTTTATATTTTTAAATCAATTAAAAAAAATCCTCAAATCAAATTAAAAAAAATCTTCAAATCAATTTTTTTCCATTAGCATTTACTAATATCGTTTTATAAAATGAACTTTCTGTTTTGATTTGTAATTTTTAATAATGTTCATTTTTAATGATGAATAATATTATGTCTTTATGCTAATTAAATTTCAAATAAATTATTGCACAATGATTTTTTAATATGTATAATTATTGTAATATCTATAATTTATTTATACCATGAAATTAACTAAAACATTTAAAATATTTTAAAATGATGAATAATATTATGTCTTTATGCTAATTAAATTGTCATATAGTTATTGCACAATGATCTTTCAATGTGTATAATTATTGTAATATCTATAATTTATTTATATCATGAAATTAACTAGAACATTTAAAATATTTAAAAATAATAAATCATTGTAAAATAATAAAATTCATATAACATTATTTTTTTAACTAAATTGAAATATTTTTATAAGTGGAGAATATTTATTTTTTTCTTTATAAGATAGTTTTAATTTGGATTTAGACTTATTAGTATTTGGGTTTATACTTATTAAATTATTAATGAGCTAAACAATTAAACTTACTAATTTTGAATAGTTTGGTTCTATATTTTATGTTTTAGTTATTTTTAATAAGAATTTGGTGTATGATAGTGCAATGCTTTATAACCCACCTGATAAATATGCATGTTGTTGGACATATTGTCATTGATGTCAACAGTCGATGTCAGTACGTTATAATGATGAGTTGGTATGAAGAGATGACGCACATGAAGCTCAGAAGAGATGACGCATAGGAACCGCTCATTATCATTTCGGGACAGTCCAGGACCGTCAAATTAAGGAGAAGTCAGAAGAATTAGATCTCAACCAACATATCTGAAGCAAGAGCTTTGGGATGTTTCCCAACTGTTAGATCAAGATTTGATCTAGAGTTAAGTATTAGTGGTCAATCTGTAATAGAAAATGGGAACCATTAGATCAACAGTGGTCAACTTCGGCGCTGACCACTTCGACAGAAAATGGTTGAGAACAAGTAAGATTACCCGAAGGTCGAAGTCCCGAAGTGGACATGAGTCATCCGATCCAAGGAACACTTCGCATAATATACCAATTGTTGGATCGAGTAAAGTGGAAGGATAGTGTAAGCCACAAATGTTCTGAAGAGAACATGAGTCGTCCGATCTGAGAAATATTTCGGGAGCCATATTGACCGTCTGATCTATATAAAGTGGAAGGATAGGATAAGAAAGGCAAAAGGCCTGATATCACGAATAGTTGAATTCTCGATAGTCATTAGATTGAGTTAATCTTTTTCAGGTTAAAGAAGGACCATCAGATCTGAAGAATACATGATGATCGTTGGATCATGATAGTGGTCAACTTTGGCGCTGACCACTTTAGCGAGAATGGGTTGAGAACATGTAAATTCACCTGAAGGCTGAAGTCATGAAGTGAAGACACATATCACACACATCAAGAGATCGATGCCAACAGACCACATCAGTAAGGACACGTGGCACAATCAAATGGTGACAAGTGTCAAGGTGTTATTATCATTTCAGGCATGCGTAAGTCACGAAACTATGTGACACATGGAAGCCACTCGGTCAATGCCACATCAACAAGTGACGTCAGCAGCTACGTCACTCCGAAAGTATGTACTTCAGGAGTCTCGCCACCAGCAAATTCCTCGTGTCCTGAAGTTCTGAAATGATCAAGAACCGTTCATCGTGTAAGTGAAATCCAACCATCCGATCTACTTCAGTGAAATGAACTTCAGAAGATTGAAGGTGTGTGTAGAAGAAATCACCCAAAGTGTCGAAGGTTGAAGTTAACAATAACCATTGATCTAATTCAGGAGCTTTCTCAACCGATGATCAAGCATAGTGGAAGGATAGCGTAAGTGGAGGTGTTAACCAACAACAAGCGGTCACCACTAAAGTAAATGAGAACCATCAACAAGTGGTCAACAAGTAAATGAGAACCATCCATCTCATCATGACATTAAAATGTGATCATTGATTGTGATAAGTGATCAAGCACTCGCTTGGCCTAGCGCCTGGTAACCACCTGTGATCATATGGAATAAAGAAATAAGGGTAAAAGAAGAGGCAACACTTAAATTAATAAGCATGTGGTTTTGCGCATATGGTCACATCTAAACGGTTTGAAGGAAGCGCCTCTGCAGAACTCGATTTCTGCCATATTTGCAGAGACATGGAATCGAGTTAAAAAGAAATCGGTCCATATCTATGATCAATTTATGAAAAGCACTTTCACTGAATTAAATAATTAACAATAATGTTTGAATAATAATAGTGATTATTGTTACTGTTAAAATGAAGAGGTGTGATGGTCAAAACAAAGGGACATAATGTTTCATATCTCACACCAGTTGGAAGAGTATATAAACGAGAAAGAGTGGTGAGAAGAAAGTGTCTCTACAGTCCAGATAAGAAGATCAAAATAGAAGAAGAGTCCAAGAAGAAGAACCGTTGGTTCTTATGAAGTGAGGGTGGAAGGGAGGAGCATGGAAGGATTCATATCCTTACTAAGAAAATTCTAAAAGATAAGGAAGTTGGAGCTTCCTAGGGTTGGTTCCCTAAATACAAGGGAGTTGGTGCTTCCTAGGGTTGGTGCCCTAAAGACAAGGGAGTCGGGGCTTCCTAGGATTGGTTCCCTGAAGAAGGGGGTTGGTGTCTCCTAGAGTTGGTACTCTAAAAAGTATTGGTGTCCTTCACTATTCTTTATAAAAACTTGTAATTCCTATTAAATATATTTATATAATTTATTTTGCATACAATTCATTGTTGATTCACTGTGGTAATCAATAAAATATAAAAAGTAACTGCTAATTGTTAAAAAGGGGTAATACTGATTCACCCCCCCCCCTCCCAGTATTCCAACAATTGGTATCAGAGTGGGTGCCTTCAGCACAATCTAACAGCTAAAAGGTAGATCATTAAGATGGATCAACAAGAGGGGATGTCTAACAACAAAGATTTTGGACATATTGTCATTGATGTCTACAGTCGATGTCATTACATTATAATGATGAGTTGGTATGAACAAAGGGAAAAAAATCCATGTACAAAAGGACTAACAAATTAAGAGCTCGGGAGGGTTAACAACTAAAGATCAGAAGCTAAGAAGAGATGAAGCATATGAAGCTCAAAAGGGAAAGTGCATTGAAGAAACACGATCAAGATCAAGTCGTGACCATTGGATACACAAGCGCCAGATCAAGGGCAGGAATCGATTGCGGAGAGCGAAGGGAGAATTAAACAACGCGTTAATTTCAATCCTGCAATTAGTCTAGACCGTCATATTCCAAGAGAAGGACCATTGGAGGACTGGTCAATGATCAGATCAAGTCATGACTGTTGGATACGCAAGCGCTAGATCAAGGGCAGGGGTTGATTGCGGAGCGCGAAGGGAGAATTAAACTACACATTATTTCCAATCCCATAATTAGTCTAGACATCGATTCAAAGATCGACGACTGTGGTTGATCCACCAACAATCGCACAACTTCAATTGTGGAGTTTGGGCGACAGGATAAACCATGTGCAAGTTATGACTCTGCAATCCACACTGACCATCGATGGTCACCCACCAATAGATCTAAGGTTGGCATCAGTTCCACTACCAACGAGCAGTTTCCATTGCAGAACCTGACAATAGTTTTAAACGTCGTGCTAGTTGGGAAGTATCCCGACCATTGGATCAAGTTTAGTGGAAGGACAGGGTAAGCCACAAAGTGTCCTGAAGTAGATGCAAGTTGTTTAATCTAAGGAACACTTCGAGAAATATCTCAACCGTTGGATCAAGGAAATTAAAAGGATAGGATAAGCAAGGTAAAAGGCCTGAGATCCCGAATACCCGAATTCCTGATAGTCGTTGGATTGAGTTAATATTTTTTGGGTTAAATTAGGACCATCAGATATGGACAATACATGATGGTCATTGGATCAGAATAATGGTCAACTTCGGTGCTGACCACTTTGGCAAAAAAGGATTCAGAACATATGAGTTCACCCAAAGGCCGAAGCTCCGAAGTCACTCTCAACCGTCGATCTGAGATACATTTCGTGAGTTAGGACAACCATTAGATCCAGGAGAAGAACATGTGCCACATGAGGGGATTGTTACACATTATTTTTGTCACCACTATGACTGTTAATGATGTAAACCTATATGTTGCTTTCAAAGGGGTCAGTGGCCTGAACTCCTGAAGAAAGAAGGGAGAATAACTTTGCTTGAGAGAAGAAATTGGATTTTCCTTTGTAAAAACCCTATTAAGGAGGATTTTTGTAGGTTGCTCTATACATAGGGTGCGGAAATGCCTGATTTATGTAGGTTTCACTATAGCTAGGTCGTGGAGTTTCTGCAGGCTGCATTACAGCTAGGGTGTGGCGGCCTTCGTACGTGGGAAAAACGAGCATTTTCTCTATGCTTCTAGAAGGAGAAGCTTCTATGGTGAGGTGGCCTCCGAATGGTTTGGATCTAACTCGCTTTCATGATTTAGTGGGATCATCCTAACCTCCTCACCTTATCCTCTTCAGCTTATAAAAGGAGAGGAACTATCATGGAGAAATTTAGTTGGATTGAGCTTGGGAAATTTATATTCGCTTTGAGCTTTGCTTTGTCAAAATAGATTGTGAGTAGCTATCAGATCTATGGTCTCATAATCCTTGGAGAAAGAAGTGTGTGGGAAGCAAGGAACTATTGGAAGGAACCTGACGACATCAAGGCATCTGGTTGTATCTTTCTTCCGCTTTTACTTAATATAATACGGTGACATGTTTCTTTCCCATAAAATCATTAAAATTTTATTACATGACTCCTTCATCACATGTTTACGTTTTCATTGAATCTACTATTGTTGCTTTCACTTTGGTTGGTTTGTGGCATTGCAGATTTGATCTCACAAGAGCACCGGAGTGAAGCAGGGACAACAAAGATATAAGGAAGCGATATCTAAAGGTATGTCATCCATTCCTTCTTTGGTAGTAAATTCAATTTTTGTAACTTAGGGAAAGCGTCATGTCATGTCTTGTTTTGTTCTAAATCCAGGTGGATCTAGGGAGATTAGTTTATGTCCGCATTCACCGATTTATCCAATAACAAAATTGGCGACTCCACTTGGGAATGAATTGTTTTCCTAGTTTTCCTTGATTTCTTTCTTTGCTTGCTTGGGTTCTATTTTCCGAGTCACTGGGATATCCAACTTGACTCTCTGACTGTTTAAGTTCACTAGAAAAACCTTCTTAATTTTTAATTTTTCCATTTTTGTTTGATTTCCACACCCTGCTTTGAGGGACAGTGCGGCGACTTGGGATTTCCGCACCCTACCTGTTTAGACCAGTGCAGAAAATCCGCACCCTACCCATATCTGGCATGCGGAAATCAATGATTTATGCACTGTGTTAGTCTACAGCTTGCGGAAACTTTGAAAATTTTGATTTTTGATGGTTTTTTCCTTACCCAGACCTTGGATTTGGTTTTGGGGTGAATTTTTTGGTTTGATTGTGATCTGTTTACAGTCTGCTTGACAGCTTTGATATTTCTTTTAGCCATCTTTGCTTTGTTTTCTTTTGGAAGATTTAATCTCTTGCTTTGAGTGTCTTTCAGTTACAAAGCACTGCCTTTTCTTTAGAATTGTTTGGTGAAAGAACTTCTTTTTCTTTTATAGAATCGTTCGTGTTAAAAGATAAAATTGTTTGGGTTGCTTTGTTTCATGTTGATTTGCTATTGATTTTAGCTATCTTTGAAACAAAAAAATTAATTTCTTGCTTTAAATTAGATTGGGGGAATCCTTGCATTTGAAGTAGCGAAATTGCATGATTCTTCGCATTTTTTGTCTTAAATTTTGACTCGTGCATTGGTGTACAGTCTCTTTTTCTCATTTCTTGAGAATATTGATATTGACGAGTTTTAAAATTTTGGGACATTGTGCATATGGGAATGATAAAAAAATTCTCCTTCTCATAGCATAGCTTTCATCAAAATGAAAAGATTGCATCTTCATCGCTTTGCATTACTTTCGAGTCGGTCAAAACACCATATTGTTCACGCCATCTTCCTTTTGAGTAATAACAGCCATAAAATAAAGAACTTATAAAAATTGATTAGACATTTTTATATTTTCTGGTAGAAAACCTACATTAGATTAGTTGTAGGGCTTTGGAATAGGTGTGAAAGATAACTTTCCAAAGCTGCAAACAAACATAGAATCTTGCATTAGGGAGTGGTGAAATCCACTTGCTACATTTAGTCCTGGGAAGCCCTTCTAACACAAGGGTCAATCATGAGGTCGCGTTGAGACTGGCAGAGTTACTCACCTTGCTTTGTTGGTCTTGGTGTAGAGATTGTGCGTATTATGGGGGTCGCTTGAAGGTATACCCACAAGGATGAGTGGAAGCCTTTCGAGTTGATTTCGAGCTAGATACCCTGCCCTTGTGCGTGGATCGGACTGTCAATTCTTTCCCAAGGAATCACTATAGTAATTGGTAACCTTAGTGGCCTATATCTTTAGGGTCTTTACACAAGGTGACTGTGGAGGGGCAAGTCTTCACGGTACCTGGAATCAACGTTGGCCAAAATCACTCGGGCTCCTTAGAGGGTATACCCACGATTATGTGTGGGAGCTTGCACTAGGGTGTAAGTCTGTTAAGCAGGTCATCAATGTAACTTTTCCACCCGCTCTATCTCAGCCCCTTCTTACTTTGTTCCCGCGACATTGGATTTCATCACCAACTAGTGTGCTCATTGTGAGAAGGTTTTGTTTGCTTGCTTGCTTACTAGATTTTTAGCGTGTGTTGTTTGTTCTCTTTAGCAGACTCTAGGTTGGATCTTTATTTAATGGTGTCCATTCTCGGAACGACCAATGAAGGAACCCCTGTTCTAGGGGAACCTTTTGTTTTTCCTTCTTACGGGAACATTGGTCCTCTTCACATCACTACTTTTAGCCTTCCAAGTATCACAATTGGATTACCAGTATGGTTGTTTTCCACTCAGGTAATCCCGAATGCATATTATGCTTCTGTTATAAGCACTTCCCCCCAAGAACATCAACCTCATGTTGATCCTTCGCCTTCTTCACCAGTAAGATATTCTTCACCTTCTTCACCTGTAAGGTCTCCTTCCGCTTAATCTTCTTCGTCGAGTGAAATCTCTAAAGATAGTAACTCGGTGGATAAGAAGAAGAAGAAAAGGAAGAAAAATAAACAAGTATCCACACTTCCAACCACTATCAGAATTGTTGGAAAGAAACCAATTACTGTTAATCATGCTGGGAGTGTTGATGATGTCAAGATCACCCAAACAACCAGTAAGCCCAAGTACCCTTGCAGGCTTTGTAAGGGTAGCCATCTTCTTAAATATTTCCCTGGTCTATCCAAGGTTATAGAAGCATGGTCTACACACCCTCACCAACCCATGTCGTCAGTCTTTGAACAACATGTTGATGACCTCCCATCAACTATTCAAAATATTGTTGGGAAGAAGAAAAGTAGAGTCAAGTTCACGTGCATGTTATGTAAAGGGAGTCATCTAATTCACCTTTTCCCTCATATGGAAAAATCCTCGAAATTCCTGGAAGACATTACTGTTTCCCATCCTCAACTTCCAACTACTTATCACAAGCTTACTCTCGACCCACCTGTAGTTGATGAAACGGTCAATCTGTCCCCTTCATCGATCAGTATGGTTGATCATGTAGTCAATCTAGTCACATCCTTAGTTGAACCAGTTGACAAAATGGTCGATCCGATCCCATCCTCGGTCGATCCCACTCTCTCATTAGAGAGTGCAATCCAAGTGGTCGATCCGATCCCATCCTCGGTCGATCCCACTCTCCCGTTAGACAGTGAAACCCAAGGGGTCGATCCATTTCCACCCGTCGACCCTATTCTCCCATTGGAGAATGCAACCCAAGTGGTCGATCTGATCTCATCATCGATCGATCATACTCTCTCACTCGAGGGTAAACCCGATATTGCTCATTTTTTTCTTGTTGATACAAAATCTACCATGCTCGGGGGTATTCTTCCTTCTCCCCTAGAACCCCCTCCAAGTAATGAGACCATCCTTTTTAATTGGGGTGTGCTAATTGGACCTCGTCTTCCCTCTCACATTCATTTCCAGATTATAGTACAGGTTTGTGGTCGGGATGTTCCTCAGACACTGATAGATGAAGGTGCGTCTGTTAGTATTTTGTCCTCTATTTCTTGGCGGGATTTGGGTTGTCCTCAGCTTACGCTAGTTATGCAGAATCTGTTAGCTTTCAACAGAAGAACCAGTCAACCTTTAGGGACCTTTCCTCAGTTTCCTGTAACTTTGGGAGGGAAAAATGTATTTATTGATGTCATGGTAGTCCAAGACCCCTTGGATTTCTCTTTACTCCTTGGGCGAGATTATGTCTATTCCATGAAAGCTATTGTGTCCACTCTTTTTCGTGTGATATCTTTCCCTCACGATGGAAGAATGGTGACTATTGATCAACTTTCATTCATCAGTTCTGATTGGAATACCTCCCTTAGTGGTTCTTATATGCAAACGGTATCACCCCTGCCACAGGTGAATTATGTGGCGTTGTCTCCCATGCCTTCCACTACCGATGACAATGACTTGGATCCAGTAGTTGACATGGTGATCTCTTCAGTAGGGCTATTGGAGCCTGACCTCCTTACCCCTCTCGCGACCCTTGACATGTGTTCCTTCCAGAGTGTGTTTCTTCCATCAAATGAAGATCTCTTGGAATCCATGACCGAGTTTTGTCCCTTGACATGGTGTCCTTCTAGAGCATTGTCCTCTTGGAAGTCGTGATCAAGAAGAGCCTTGAGCATGATTTTCTAATTTCAAGCTCGTTAAAAAATGAAACCAGCTTCAAGCATGATTTTCTTATTTCAAGCTCATTAAAAAATGAAACCAGCTTCGAGCATGATTTTTTGATTTCAAGCTCGTTAAAAAATGAAACCAGCTTCGAGCATGATTTTCTGATTTTAACCTCATTAAAAAATGAAACCAACTTCGAGCATGATTTTCTGATTTCAAGCTCGTTAAAAAATGAAACCAACTTCGAGCATGATTTTCTTATTTCAAGCTCGTTAAAAAATGAAACCAACTCTGAGCATGGTTTTTTGATTTCAAGCTTGTTAAAAAATGAAACCAATTGTGAGGATAGTTTTTGTGTCTTTGTAGCAACCTCGTTAAAAATGAAATAGAGATTATGAGCATAGTTCTTGTTTTTATGTTAAACTCGTTAAAAAATGAAACAACTTCCCCCTCTCCGTTTGAGTCAAGTCTAGTATTTGAAGCTTCATTTCATTCACCTTTGTAGTTGGACAAAACGAAGCTTGGGGGGCAATGCTTCTAGCCTCAGTAATTCATGTTGAAGTTGAGCTGCTAGTTTCTTAAGTTGGGGGCTAAGTACCAACCATCCTTGTATTATGCATTGGGAAGTCGCAAGCATAGTTTTCTATGGTTCAAGCTTGTGTAAAAATGAAACCACCTACCTCAAGCATAGTTTCCTATGGTTCAAACTTGTGTAAAAATGAAACCAGGTCCAAGCATAGTTTTGTTTAGTTTTAAGCTTGTGAAAAAATATAATCTATCCCGAGCATAGTTTTGTTTTGTTTTAAAGCTTGCGTAAAAATGAAAACAATCTCAAGCTTAGTCTTTGTTCTTTCTCATGCTCGTAAATACATGAGAATAAGTTACCGAGCTTAGTCTTTGTTCTTTCTCGTGCTCGTAAATACATGAGAATAAGTTACCGAGCTTAGTCTTTGTTCTTTCTCATGCTCGTAAATCAATGAGAATGTAACCGAGTAAACTTTTATCACTTTTTCGGACTCGTAAAGGTTATACGAAAAAGGAACACCCTGGAGTTCCCTTTAATCTCTTTTCAGACTCTCTAAACATGAAAAGATTGTCGAGCGACCTTTTTCTTTTCATGCTCGTAAAAGTAATTGAAGAAAACATTTGATGGGCGGTAGGTTATCACTTTTTCGGTCTCATCAAACTAATTTACGAAAAAGGAACTGAGAGAGTTCTCTTTAAGTGTTTTTCAGACTCTCTAAACATAAAAAACCCATGAGTTTTCTTTCTTTGGACTCGTAAAACAAACATCGAAAGGCCCATATGGAACCGAACCATTCCTTCCTAGGGTTTGCTAAACATACTCTGAGAGACTCATCTGAAGGATGAGCTTACATTTCAAGCATATGTTATCATCCTCAAGCTTGTGTAAAAATAAAGAGGTACTCGCCAGAAATGGTGGGGGGGGGGAGTTGGGAAAGAAATGTGTCTAAACCTGTATTCCATGGAAGATTCACTTTTGAATATGACACCCTTTCACTTGTTTTGTGTCTGGGTTGGAAAATCCACCTGTCTCTTGATCATACTTCTTTATAATATTACAAATCGGTCTATGATCCCTGTTGTTGAGTCAGTGTTTCCAAGATAGTTGTCGTGTCGTCAATATGTTCAAAGAGAAGTTCAACCCGAAAATCCTTCTATTGCATCGGCCATTTCTACAATCCTTAAGCCTTCTATTGCGTCGGCCATCCCTAAGTTGGTCCTGAATCACTTGTTACTCTAATCTACATCAAATCTTATTTCTCGTTTCGTGTCATTGATGGGGGATACATTAAGGCCCTCCTGTGACAAGTCTTTTCCTGTAGACTTCAACTCATTATCCAGGAATTAGACTTAGAAACCAATTGGTACCTTGGAACTTGCATGCCTCAATGGCAGGTTTCCTCGCTTTTGACAGTGGGTTTTCATTATTGACCCTTGATCGGGAGATTTCGCCGAGTGTTCGACTTCAACTCATTAATTCATACCTGTTGGATTGTACTAGTGTACCTTGGGAGTCATTGACATGAATGGTGATTTCCCTCGCACTTGTTAACGGTATACACTAATGACCGGTAATCAAGTGGTTTCTACCATGTTCAACTTCAACACTTGTAATCGCATGGTTAGGTTCGTACTATAAAGTGGTGGAGATGAAGAACCTGAATCTTTCCTCACAGATTCAGGTTGTGTTGGAGTATATTTAGTTTGTATTGTTGCATAGATCCACATTGTATGTCTCGTGGCTATGTTCAAATTTGAGTCTTTAACACATAGATCCACAATGTATTTTTTGTGGCTATGTTCAGATTTGAGTCATATTGGCATGGATCCACAGTGTATGTTTGGTGGCCATGACCTATCTTACTTGAAATGGATCTTCGCATGTCGGCATTTATGCTTTGATTCATTTGTATTCTGAGTATGGGACTTGACGACATCAAGGCATCTGGTTGTATCTTTCTTCCACTTTTACTTAATATAATATGGTGACATGTTTCTTTCCCATAAAATCATTAGAATTTTATTACATGACTACTTGATCACATGTTTAGGTTTTCATTGAATCTAATATTGTTGCTTTCACTTTGGTTGGTTTGTGTCATTGCAGATTTGATCTCACAAGAGCACCGGAGTGAAGCAGGGACAACAAAGATATAAGGAAGCGATATCTAAAGGTATGTCATCCATTCCTTCTTTGGTAGTAAATTCAATGATTGTAACTTAGGGAAAGCGTCATGTCTTGTCTTGTTTTGTTCTAGATCCAGGAGGATCTAGGGAGATTAGTTTATGTCTGCATTCACCAATTTATCCAATAACAAAGATCCACGTCAGCAAGACTACGTCGGCAAGGACATGTGGCGCAATCAGATGATAACAAGTGTTAAAGTGCAGTTGGCATTTCAGGTATGCATAATTCATGAATCTAAGTGACATGTGACAGCCACTCAGTCAGTGCCACGTCAACACGTGACGTCAGCAAGTTATGTCACTTTGGGAGTTTGTACTTCGGGATTTTCACCACCAGCAAATACCTGAAGTCTCGAAGTTCTGAAATGAATGAGAACTGTTCATCATGCAAATAAAATCCAATTGTTCGATCTACTTCGCCAAAATGAACTCTGGAATATTGAAGGTTTGTGAAGGAGAAATCACCTGAAGTGTTGAAGGCCGAAGTTAACGCTAATTGTTCATCTAATTTGGGAGTGTTATCGATCGTTGATCAAGTACAGTGGAAGGATAGAATAAATATTGAATAAAAGATCGAATATGATATGTTGGTGAACTGAGAACACAACAGAAGCATGAGTACGATATAATGAGTCGATCCATGTCTGTGATCAACTCATGAAGACAAAAGAACCGACACATGGTCATGATTAAAAGAGAGTTAATTCATGAGAATTATGAATAAAGGATAAAA
>ML827188.1:6707-31580 GCA_009831015.1 Picea engelmannii | reverse complement strand
TTTAGTACACAACTATGTGCACTCTAGAAGAGTTGGATAAACTCCAACAGAAAGATATGATGCTACTACAATAGTTAGATCAATCTAACCATGAAGAGTTTGAATAGAAGTTCATCTAGAAGACAAAGAAAAGGAGATCAAAAGCTTGAAAACCAAATTTACTGATCTAACGGAAGAGATGGAAGAATTAAAGACACATAACGGTAAAAGAAAAGAAGTACTAAAAGAAACGAAAGAATTAGTTAACAGACTAAACACTCAACTTGAGGAAATTAAAGAAAGTGAAGAAAACCTAAAGATCCAGTTAACAAGGAAATAAAATTCTTACCACATGTTGGAATTGGAAATCATCAATTTCAAAAAGATAAATGAAAGTACTAATGCAGATCTAATAACTCAAATTGAAGAATCTAAGAAAAAGGAAGAAGCCCAGAAGATCCAAATAACTAAAAAGGAAGAATCATGCCAAATGTTTGAATTAGAAGCCATCAACCTCAAAAGGATTCAGCTAGAATACGAGGAAGAAATAAAAATATTGAAAACTAAAGTTTTTGATCTAACAAAAGATATGGAAGAATTGAAGACATGTGACAAAACTATTAAATGCAAATAAGTATTGGATGAGATATAAGAAATAGTCATCAATTTTAAGACTCAACTTGAACATGCTAAGGAAGTGGAATAAGCACTAAAGATTCAGTTGACTAAAAAGGAAGAATTATGTCAAATATTGAAGTTAGAAATAGTCAATTTAAAAAAGATGAATGAAAAGACAAATACGATTGTCAATTTCCAGAATAGCTCACCTATCCTAGATAAGATTTGGAAGATCCTAAGATCAGTTGATGACAAAATTGGTCCTGGATACAATAAGAAAGAAGACAATGACAAATGGAGCACCATTTACAAACATGAGAAAGGATCATCCTTCTCAAAAGGAAAAGGTGCAATTACAAAGCAATTACAAGTCATGAAATTTGTTAAGGAAGGAAGCTATAGAAGTAAAAAGGAAGAATAAAATCAAATGACAGATTTTTCAAGCCAAAATAAAATCAAGAATGGAAACAACTTTAATGGCTATTGTTTTTCTTGTCATAGTTTTGGCCACAAAGCAATGGACTGCAAGAAACTAGAGAAAGGATATACAAGAAAATCCAAAAAATCAATTAGATGTTGGATATGTAATTTTGTTGGGCACACAACAAAATTTTGGCATACAATAAGATGTTACAACTGTGATAAGATTGGGCACAAATCCAAAAACTAACAGGAGTTCAAAAATTCAATCCTTAAATAAGTCATTCAAGTCGGTGACAAAACCTAATAAAAGTTGGAAGAAGAAAGGAGATGACAAATCTCCAAAAACACAATTAGAAAGAGAAGATCCAAAAAGCATGATATCTCATAGAAAGATATGGAGAAGAAAATTTGAAGGAGAAAACAAGAAAGATGATATTACACCTGAAAATGAAGAAATTAATAATAAGAACATGATGGGTGAAGGTCCTAATAAAAAATGTGAAATTCAATATGAAATAAATCAAGCCCAAGAAAAGGAAGTTCCTATAAACAAATATGGGACAATATCAAATTTTGATGATGTCATAAGTTGTTAGCAAAAGAAAGAAAATACAAAAAGAAGTTTAATTTGGTTTCTACAAAATCAAAGGATTATGCCAAGAGTTTTTTAAATTAACATATGGAAAATCTTGACTATCTATAGATTAGTGGTCAAAAGAAAAATCATTCGTAGGGTTAGTTGTAGAATACGAGAAGAGGAAAAATAAAGATAGCAGAGAAGTTCAAGGAGTATCATTTAACAAAGATCAATTGATAACAAAATTGTTATTTAAAAGCAATTGATATCATTCCTCAATTGATATTCCTGTGAAATATCAAAGAAGAATAAGAAGTAGATCAAAAAGATCAGTAAGGTTCATACTCTTGTTCTATTTGACCAAGGAAAGTTAGTAAAAACTCAGGAGGAGTATATTGGTTATTAAATAAGAAAGTAATTAGATTAAGTTTTTGAAAAGACTCGATCACTACAAATGGGTATCACCACAAGTTGCTATCAAGAAGACTACTTATTTGAACACAAATATACCAATGGACTGAGATACAATAGTTAGTAAATTAACAGGGGAAGAGACCTTGTCAGAAAGAGATACCCTTTCAGAAACAAACGGGGAGAGTAGTCAGAGGCAAAGAGAACATATTGACAGGGGGAGTCATTCAGTTATGGCAAGAAGAACATGATTACAGGGGGAGTTACCCGAGTTCAGATTCTAGTCAGCAGCATACAAATAGAAAGAGATTAATCATAGGGGGAGAAACCCTTTTCCATTGATGTCAAAGGTGGAGAGTAACTTCATAGAGAAAAACATCATCACAGGGGGAGTTTGTGTATGAAGTTAGAGTGTTTCCCTCAATGACAAAGGGGGATATTGTTGGACATATTATCATTGATGTCAACAGTCAATGTAATTATGTTATAATGATGAGTTGGTATGAACAAAGGGAAGAAAATCCATGTATAGAAGGACTAACAAATTAAGAGCTTAGGAGGGTTAGGGACTGAAGATCCAAAGATCAGAAGAGATGACGCACATGAAGCTCAAAAGGGAAAGTGCATTGCAAAAATACGATCAAGATCAAGTCATGACTGTTGGATACGCAAGCTCTAGATCAAGGGCAGGGATTGATTATGGAGCGTGAAGGGAGAATTAAACAATGTGTTAATTCTAATCCCACAATTAGTCTAGACCGGTAGATTACAAGAGAAGGACCATTGGAGGATTGGTCAATGATCAGATCAAGTTATGACCATTGGATATGCAAACACCAGATCAAGGGCAGCGATTGATTACAGAGCGTGAAGGGAGAATTAAACTACATGTTATTTCCAATCCTGCAATTAGTCTAGACCGTCAAATCTCATCGATTCAAAGATCAACGACTGTGGTTGATCCACCAACAATCGCACAACTTCAATTGCAGAGTTTGGGAGATGGGATAAACCACGCACAAGTTACGATTCTACAATCCACACCGACCGTCGATGGTCACCCGCCAATAGATCTAAGGTTGGCATTAGTTCCACTACCAATGAGTAGTTTCCATTGTGGAACCCGACGATTTAAACGTCATGCTATTTGGGAAGTATCCCAACCATTGGATCAAGTTTAGTGGAAGGACAGGATAAGCCACAAAGTGTCCCAAAGTAGACTCAAGTCATCTGATCTAAGGAACACTTCGGGAAATATCTCGATTGTTGGATCAAGGAAAGTAGAAGGATAGGCTAAGCAAGGAAAAAGGCCTGAGATCCTGAATACCCGAATTCCCAATAGTCGTTGGATTGAGTTAATATTTTTTGGGTTAAATGAGGACCATTAAATATGGACAATACATGATGGTCATTGGATCAGAATAATGGTCAACTTCAGCACTGACCACTTCGGCGAAAAAGGATTTAGAACATATGAGTTCACCCGAAGGTCGAAGTTCCGAAGTCACTCTCAGTCATCGATCTAAGATACATTTCAGGAGTTAGGACAACAGTTAGATCCAGGAGAATAACATGTTCCACATGAGGAGATCCACATCAGCAAGGACACGTGGCACAATTAGATGATGACAAGTGTCAAAGTGAAGTTGGCATTTTAGGTATGCGTAAGTCACGAGTCTAAGTGGCATGTGGCAACCACTTAGTCAATTCCATGTCCACAAGTGACATCAAAAAGTTACATCACTCCGGGAATTTGTACTTCGGGAGTTTCACCACCAACAAATACCCGAAGTCCCGAAGTTTTGAAATGAATGAGAACCATTCATCGTGCAAATAAAATCCAGCCATCCGATCTACTTCAGTGAAATGAACTCTAGAATATTGAAGGACTATGAAGGAGAAATCACCTGAAGTGTCGAAGGTCGAAGTTAATGATAACCGTTGATCTAATTTGGGAGCGTTATCGACCGTTGATCAAGTACAGTGGAAGGATAGAATAAGTGTAAACCATGAAGTGACGTTAATCGTTGATCTACTTCAGAGAGCGTCCTCAACTGTTGAAGATTATGGACACCTGTCTTTTATCCAGGAGATTTGTAATATTACAAAGGCTGGAAGTCGCGAAGGACGAAGTCTCGAAGTAATGACAGTCATCCATCTCATTGTGTGATTAAAACATGACTATCAATCTTGACAAGTGATCAAGCACTTATTTAGCCTAACGCCTGGTCACCACCTATGGTCATATGGAATAGAGAAATAAGGGTAAAATAAGAGGCAGCACTTAAATCAATAAGCTTGTGGTTTTGTGCATATGGTCATATGTAAATGGTTTGAAGGAAGCGCCTCATACAGATTTAATTCGACAGAGAGTTAACACTAAAACAATACAAAGAATCGATAAAAGATCAAATATTATATGTTGGTGAACTGAGAACACAACAAAATCATGAGTACAATATAATGAGTCGATCCATGTCTATGATCAACTCATGAAGACAAAAGAACCGACACACAGTCATGATTAAAAGAGAGTTAATTCATGAGCATTATGAATAAAGGATAAAAGGAAAAATGATATTATTTAAAGATTAATATTATCATTTAAATGAAAAAGTACAATGTTCAAATATCAAAAGACACAATGATTCAAATTCACACCAGTTGGAAGACTATATAAACAAGAAAGAATGGTGAGAAGAAAGTGTAGTTGAATTTGTTGAAGTATATATATTTATATATAATGGATTGAATGAAGGTTCATTCTATCAGGTTGGTGCCTGTTTACAAGCTTACAAGTTGGGTCTTTTATGAGGATTGGATTCCTCACATCTCAGTTGGATCTGAGATCAACAAGTTGGCATTCCTCATTTCTTAGTTGGATATGAGAAATACAAGCTGGGTCTTGTAACAGAGAGTTGGGTCTCTCATAATTGTTTGAAGATGATAAAGATGATATTCAAAGATTGATCTTATGTATTCATTCAAGTTAAATAAATAAATAAAATATGTATTATTTTATATATTGGTTGAGAAAATGAAATAAATATATGTTGTTCAATTAATTTATGAAAAGTGAAAATTTGTCCAAAGTTTTGTGACATTGATTCACCCCCTCTCTCAGTGTCAAGTATCTATTTCAACAAAAGCACCATTGTTCAATGGAGGAGGCTATGCTCTATGGAAAATAAGAATGAAAAAAATCATGTTGGATCTTGGTTTTGATATTTGGAAATCTGTTGTAGATGGTTACACTCCACCAACTGCTCCACCCAAAGACGTTGCAGGAAAGAAAATATGTAATGACAACTCAAGAGAAGTTAATGGAATTATAGGAGGGTTGACTAATTCTATATGTGTGAAGGTTATGCATTGTAAATTGGCCAAAGAAAACTAGGACAAGTTGGAGGTTGTATATGAAGGAGATGACAAAGTCAAGGAAGCCAAACTACAGACCTATAGAACTTAGTTTGAAAATATGAAAATGAAAGAAGAAGAAAATATTGTTGAGTGCCTTCATAGGGTAGATGAAGTGGTTAATTCAATTAGGAGAAGAAATTACAGATAAACCTATTGTGAAAAAAATACTAAGGTCATTACCTATGAGATATGATGCAAAGATTTCTACAATTGAAGATAGATCTGATCTAAACACACTCACAGTTTTGATCAGCTTCATGGAATTTTTACAGCAAATGAAATGAGAATAGGGAATGATAAATCATCAAATAGAGAAACAACTTTTAAAGCATCTAAAACAAAGATGAGTCAGGGGCACAAGACAAATGATGAGTTATTAGTTATATCTGATGAGGAAACTACCAACTTTATAAAGAAACTCAAGAAAGGCACAGGGAAATACAAAGGAAAGATTCCTCTAATATGTTTCGACTGTGGAAAAATTGGACACTTTGCCAATAAATGTCCCCATCCTAAGCAGGAAGAAAGTGATGATGAAAGAACCTTCAACAATCAGAAGACAATAAAAACTAATAATAAAAAGAAGTTCTACAAGAAAAAGAAAACATTCTTTACTCAAGAAGATAGTAGTTCATCAAAAGAAAATGAAGAAGAAGAAACATAGCTTCTATTTATGGGAGTAAAAACTCAAGATGATAAACAGTTATAAGATGAAGAAGAAGTGAGCTTCTAAGAAGAAATCCTTAGTATAATTGAAGAACTAAGAAAAACTAAAAAACAAAACAGAGTACTAAGGGAAGAGATCTTAGAGATTAAAGAGGCTACTAAATCAAGAGAGAGAGAAGTTTCCAAAACTATCAAAGAGTCATAACAGACCATAAGCAACTTGAAGTCCCATCTCCTGGAAGTTAATAAAATTGAATAAGTCATTCTACAACAACTTAATGATAAAAAACAAGTATGTAAGAAACTAGAAGCTGAGATTAAGCTGCTAAAAAGTGAAATTGAGAAAGTAAAGAAGGGATCGCAATTTGAAAATAGTTCAAGGATATTGAATGAAATTATCAGTATTTAAAGGTCACCAAACAACAAGACTAGTTTGGGATACACTCAAGACTCAACTTCTACATCACAAGGATCTGTCAAGAAACCAATCAGCTATGTAGATGCTATAAAAAACTCATTTAGAAAAGAAGATAATGAGGAAAAGATGATACCATTGAAAATTGTTACACATAAACAAAAATCAATACTCTCCACTAGAGTAAAGGATGACCAAAAAAATTCATCAAAAGAAATACCCCTAAATATTTATTTATTGGATATTGTTACTCTTGCAATAATTTTGGACATAAGGAAGTACACTCCAAAGCTTATAGATAATACAATCATAGAAATGTCCAAAGATATAAGAACAACAAGTACACTAAAGAAAAGAGAAACTATAACTCATTCTCTCATTTGTAAGTTTTCAATAGTGAATGCCAAAAATGCAACAACTATGGTCATAAAACAAGTGATTGTAGATTTCCAAAATATGATAAAAAGACAAATATTCCCCATAATCGAAAAGAATGGAGAAAAAAAAAACAGAGTGCAATGTAGCATTATATGCAAGAAATGAAGAGTGTCAGTGGTATATAGACAGTGGATGTTCCAAACACATGACTGAAGATCAATGAAAATTTCTCAAATTAAATAAGAAAGGAAAAGGAAAAGTAACTTTTGGAGATAATATGCCAGCCAAGATACTAGGAAAAGGCATGATTAGTTTAGGAAATAATAAAACCAAAGAAGAAGATGTACTTTTGGTAGAAAATGTCAAACCAAATCTTCTAAGTGTAAGGCATACTTGTGATCAGGGTCACATACTTACTTTTGATTCTCATAAATGTGAAATCATAAAAAAGGACACTAGAAAGCCAGTGGCAATTGCACCAAGAACATCTAGCAATGTGTACATCTTCGATATAGAAGAAGAAGAAAAATGTTGCTTAAGCCAAGTAGATGAAAGTTGGCTATGGAATAGAAGGTTGGTACATTTAAGCTTTGAAAACTTGAACAAATCCAACGAAAAGGAGGCAGTTAGGGACCTGCCAAAAGTGATTAATCCTTCAAATCCTATTTGTAAACATTGTCAAATAGAAAAGAAAACAAGAGTTAGGTTCAAAAAAAAAGAGCATTCCACAAAAAAACCATTAGAGCTTGTTCACGCAGATCTATGTGGACCTACCAGAACCAAAAGCACTTATGGTGAACATTATTTTATGTTGATTGTTGATGATTACACAACACTGACCTGGGTTTTCTTTTTAAAAGAAAAAATAGAAGCCTTTGAGAAATTTAAAATATATAAAGCTCTTGAAGAAAATGAAATAGATCTAAAAACTAAGTGTCTAAGATCAGACAATGGAGGAGAATTCACCTCTAAAGAGTTCACTCAATTCTGTGAAAACCATGGTATCAAAAGACAGTTTTCATCTCCCAGGACTCCTCAACAGAATGGAGTGGTAGAAAGGAAAAACAAGACAGTTCAAGAAGCTACAAGAACTATGTTAAATGAAGCCAAACTTCCAGACAAATTCTGGAGAGATGCAATTCACACAGCAATTCACATAATTAATAGAGCTCAATTGAGACCCAATCATGACAAAACCCCTTATGAACTATGGTTTGGGAGGCCAGCTTTTGTAAAACACTTTAGAATTTTTGGAAGTAAATGTTACATAAAGAATGATGAAGATAACCTAGGAAAGTTTGACCCAAGATCTAATGAAGGAATATTCTTAGGATACTCATTGAATAAAAAGGCATACATATGTTATAATCTCAGGCTACTAAAAATAGTGGAAAGTGAAAACGTAAACATAGATGATCTAATAAAGGGCATATCCCAAGGCTTTGATAAAAAATATAAACAAGAAGATGATGATATAAAATCTCAACAAGAGGATGATGATGTAGAATCTCAGAAGAAGATGATGATGAAGTACATGAAAATTAACCTCACACTAATGAAGAAGAGGATGAAGAAACGCCCTTGCCAAGAGCTCCATCAAAAAGAGTTCAGAAGAATCATCCTGAAAGCCAGATCATTGGAGATAAAAGTGCAAGAGTGGAAACAAGAAGGAAACTAGATTTTGACTTAGAACAAGAAATGCTATCCCTAATTGAACCTAAATCATTTAAAGAAGTTGTCAAAAGTAAAGATTGGATAAAATCAATGATTGAAGAACTAGATCAAATAGAGAAGAATCAGACTTGGGAACTAGTTCCAATGCCCAAGAACAAGAATGTGATAGGAACTAAGTGGATCTTCAAGAACAAATTAAATGAAAATAGGGAAATTATAAATAACAAATCCAAATTAGTCTGCAAAGGATATTCCCAAGTAGAAGGCATTGATTTTGAAGAAAATTTCACTCCAATAGCAAGACTTGAGGCAATCAGAAAGTTCCTAGCATTTGCATGCTTCATAAATTTCAAAATCTATCAGATGAATGTCAAATCAACATTCCTTAATGGACCACTAGAAGAAGAAGTCTATGCTGCGCAACCAAAAGGATTCATGTTATCATAAAACCAAGACAATGTGTGCAAACTGAAAAAGGCTCTATATGGTCTTAAAGAAGCCCCCAGAACATGGTTCTCTATGCTTGATCAGTATCTACAAAAATAGGGATACAAGAGAGGGACTATTGACAGCAACCTATATATCAAAATTGAGGATCAGAAAATGATTGTTGTGGTAGTGTATGTAGATGACATCATATTTGGGATTAATCTCACTACACTAAGCAGAAAATTTGCAACCAAAATGCAAGAAGAGTTTGAAATGTCCATGCTGGGAGAACTATCATTATTCTTAGGTTTACAAGTAAATCAAACAGAAAATGGAATATTTGTTTCCCAAACCAAATATATCAAGGAAATGTTGAAGAAATTCCAAATGGAAGACAATAAATCTATGGGTACTCCAATGGTCACTGGATGTAAACTAATTCTAGAAGATGACTCACCAAAAGTAGACCAAACAATGTATAGATCTATGGTTGGATGTTTTCTCTATTCAATAGCAACAAGACCTGACATCATGCAATTTGTAGGACTCGTGGGGAGATTTCAATCTGCACCTAAAGAAACCGACTTAAAAGAAGCAAAAAGAATATTAAGATGCCTTAAAGGCACCCTAGAACTAGGATTATGGTATCCAAAAGATAAAGACTTCAATCTAACCACATATAATGACGCAGATTGGGCAAGGAGCATAGATGATAGGAAAAGCACCAGTGAAGGAGCATTTATCTTAGGAAAAAGTCTTGTAGCATGGTCAAGCAAGAAACAAACATCCAAATCACTCTCTACAGCAGAGGCATAATACATTGTTGTTGCATCCTGTTGCACACAAGTTTGTTGGATGAAGCAAACTCTAGAGGACCTACAAATAAAATATAATTATCCTATTACTATTAACTGTGACAACATTGGTTCCATAAGTATCTCTAAAAATCCAGTCATGCATTCGAAAACCAAACACATCCCAATTAAATACCATTTCCTAAGAGATCAAGTCACCCAAAAAATAGTTAAAATAGTGTATCTAGACACCAAAGAACAGATTGTAGACATTTTCACAAAACCTCTTCCCAGGAGTACTTTTGAAAATATCCGACAGAAATTAGGAGTAATTCAAAAAACTCATTAAAAATTGAATAGTCAGGGGAATCATTACCACAGGGGAGCGAAGAAATATTCCCTCTACTATTGATGTCAAAGGGGGAGAGTAACTTCAGAGGAGAAAAGCATCATGACAGGGAGAGTTTGTGTATGAAGTTAGTGTGTTGCCCTCAATGACAAAGGGGGAGATTGTTGGACATATTGTCATTGATGTCAACAGGTGATGTCAGTACATTATAATGATGATTTTGTATGAAGAGATGACGCAGATGAATCTCAAAATAGATGATGCACATGAAGCTCATGAGAGATGACACATAGGAACTGCATTATCATTTCGGGACAGTCCAGGACTGTCAAATTAAGGAGAAGTCAGAAGAATTAGATCTCAACCAACATATCTGAAGCAAGAGATTCAAGATGTTTCTCAGTCGTTAGATCAAGATTTGATCTAGATTTAAGTATTATTCGTCGATCTGGAATAGAAAAGGGGAACTGTTAGATCAACAGTGGTCAAATTCGGCATTGACCACTTCAGAAAAAAAGGGTTGAGAACAAGTTTACCCGAAGGTCGAAGTCCTGAAGTGGACATGAGTCATCTAATCCAAGGAATACTTCGCATAATATACCAATCGTTGGATCAAGTAAAGTGGAAGGACAGTGTAAGCCACAAATGTTCCGAAGAGAACATGAGTCATCCGATTTGAGAAATATTTCAGGAGCCATATTGACCATCCAATCTATATAAAGTGGAAAGATATGATAAGCAAGGCAAAAGGCCTAAGATCCTGAATACCCGAATTCTCGATAGTCGTTGGATTAAGTTAATCATTTTTGGGTTAAAGAAGGACCATTAGATATGAAGAATACATGATGATCGTTGGATCAGGATAGTGGTCAACTTCGACGCTGACCACTTCGGCGAGAATGGGTTGAGAACATGTAAATTCACCCGAAGGTCGAAGTTCTGAATTCACGAAGTGAAGACACGTAGCACATACATCAGGAGATCCACGTCAGTAGACCACGTCAGCAAGGACACATGGAACAATCAAATCGTGGCAAGTGTCAAGGTTCTATTAGCATTTAAGGTATGCGTAAGTCATGAAACTATGTGACACGTGGAAACCACTCGGTCAGTTCCATGTCAACAAGTGACATCTGCAACTACGTCACTCCGGGAGTATGTACTTCGGGATTTTTTCCACCAGCAAATTCCCAGAGTCCTGAAGTTCCAAAATGATCGAGAACTGTTCATAGTGCAAGTGAAATCCAACCATCCGACTACTTCGGCAAAATGAACTTCAGAAGATTGAAGTCATGTGTAGAAGAAATCACCCGAAACACTGAAGTCCGAAGTTAACTCTAACCGTTGATCTAATTCGGGAGCATTCTCAACCAATGATCAAGCATAGTGGAAGGATATCGTAATTGGAGGCGTTAACCTACAGCAAGCAGTCACCACCACTTTGTGACTTATTCGGTAGGTAATCACTTCGGAGGAATTGCTACTCCAGAGTCCAGGAGCCACGAATAGTCGAAGTTCCAAAGTAAATGAGAACCATCCATCTCATTGTGACATTAAAGTATGATCGTTGATTGTGATAAGTGATCAAGCACTCGCTTGGCCTAGCGCCTTGTCACCACCTGCCATTGTATGGAATAAAGAACTAAGGGTAAAAGAAGAGGCAACACTTAAACCTCATCCTTTTGGTAACCTTTTGGGGACCAAAAGGTCCTTTAGTGGGGAGGTGTGATCCAAAATCGGGTCCAAGAGCCTGATAGGGCTCAGAAAGGCCTAAAAATCAAAGTTCTCAAAATGGCTTCAAAACGGACGTGTGCATAGGCCTCGTCGATACGAACCCAACACAACTTGAACAGGCTCAAACGAACGTCGTATGCTCCTGATATCGTGTTTTGTTCATTTTTCCAAACAGGCAAAAAAAATGTTTACTGTACAGTCCGTACAATTCCACATGGCAGATGACTGTACAAGTCGTACTGCTGATGTGGTAGCATAGTTGGCGCAGACATGGTAGGGTCCATACAATTGACATGGCAAGTTGACTAGGCGTATAGACTAATGATGTGGCAAGTACAGGTAGACCAACAGGGAAGTGACACATGTCACCAATGCAAGGGTGACACATAGCACGTCCGTACGATGACACATGTCACTCCCGTACGGAAACATGTGGCAGACAGTGATAGGGCAGATGTGTTGACTAGGCAGATTGGGGTCCAATCGTATTTCGATACGTGGAAGAGTTTCTGGCAAATGGTGTGGTGCCATGTGGCCCAGACATGGGCTGCCACGTGGCACCCATGGATTGGCTCGTTCATTGTTTGCAAAATTTTTTTGGATTTGTGGGTTTAGAAACCGCGACCTACCACCGGGCCATGGTTTAACATGGTTGGGCTAGCCAACTCGCCCGTGTTTGATCCTTGTAAACTATATGGTTCAAATTATATTTAAAATTGAACTATGGTGTGAGCAAAGGCGGAAAGGGTTGGGGCCTAGCCCTAGCTCGCAGTTACTTGTCCTATCCATACAACCGTCCAGTAGCACTCTACTACGGGGATAGGCCATGGGCACAAGGGCCACGGGCCAATACACACCCGCCTACCATATAACTCGGGGTCTATACTTGGCGCAGAATTGGGATAACCCATGGATCTCGGCGTATCCCAGGTGACCTAGAGGTGGGTGTTAACTGTTAGCACATGGATAATATGGAGCTAGCTCCCGGTTCTGGGGTAACAACATAGGACCACGATGCAGTTTTCAGGATAATCGGATAATCTCTAGCCCTTGATCACAGAGGATCCACCATATTGCGCCATGTGACCTTTATATGCAAGCTAAGGGCCAGCGCGCAACCCTTAGGGGTTGGCGCTTGGCCTTTTATCTCCATGTGACCTTTCTTAGGGAGAGAACATCCAATACTAGCGAATTATGCCTAATTATATTGCAAAAATTGGTTTATCACTTTAGATTGGTGGATTTTTATGATTTCTTCAGCTGTTATTGGAGATTTTTGCCCATTTTGGGGGGATATTGGGCCCTTTTTGAGGCCAGATCTTGGGGAGAAGTTGGGATATGGTTACCAACTCTAGATCTATATAAACCTGGCCTTCTTGAGGACATGAGAGGAGATTCAGAGCAGGTTTATGCTGAATATTTTCCAAGCCATATCCTTTGCGGGCCATTTCTGGGAGCTCTAGTCATTCGATTTGAGTGTCGTTTCTTCTGTTGGGTTCTTGAGATCTGGTAGAACAAGACCAAATCAGTTTTGTAACCTTTTGGCACTGGTGTGATGTACTTATTGAGCTTTGAACAAAAATAAGAAAGCCTCACCCACTGAGACAAAGGCCCGGAGACGTAGGCGAGATTGTCGAACTCCGTTATCACATTGGTGTTATGGTTTGTTGTTATTTTATGCTTCATTTTAGTTCTGTACATGTTTATATGGCTGTCACAGTTCTTCTATACTTCTTCCTCTTTCTTTGAGCTTCCTAATTGGTTAATCAACACATGCTTAATAACTCAACCATAGTCATGTAAAAGATCTTTTTGGATCAAAGGCTCCATGCACAAACTCGAGTTTCCCCAAAACCATGGGCCTGAGTTTAGGATCAAATCCTTGTCTTCTACAAGATAAAACTATATGATGAAGAAACTCTTTGCACAAGGGTGGATGAAGCATCTCTTTTTATCGCTAGTTTCTAGGAGTTTGAGATCCATTCATGCAAATAAATGAGCCAAGGAAAAAGACCATTAAAATGACATACTAAGCCACTGGTACTATAAAAAGATACCTCTTCTACAACATCTTTCTCCATGGGAATGGATAAATCTAGGGCCTCCTATGCCAAAAAAGAGGTGGAAGTGCGAAGATGAGAAATGACTTATTTCTTAACTACATCCCTATAGAAATACCACCCGGATTACCATAAGATCCACCCTTGAAACCACTCATGGACTATGTACCAAAGTGTCGCTTTGTGTTGTCCCACGGCTAAGATTTCAGGTTAAACTAGTTTGTGACCTTGTTGACACCATTGTAGATCCTGAATTTAAATCAAAATGACCTAGGTGATCATGAGATTGTAGGAGAAGGATCGTTGTTTCAAAATGATAACTCTATTATTAATTATATTAAAGATTAAGAATATATAAATTAGGGATCATATTAAAAGTAAGGAATAACATCCTAGGATGGGGTGCCACCTTTCCCACCTAACAAAGCCATATGGTTTGGCATGCGACCTCCAACCACACAACTCTTCATTCTAGGCTAGTCATGAATGAAAACTTAACCCTCTGAGGTCTTTCACTCATGTGAACCTTAATGTTTTAGGTCTTGTTGTCGACGAGCTCTGCAAATTCTAGTACTATAACATGGAATGGTGTTTATGACAAATGTAATGGAAGATTTAATGGTTTGGGACCTCAGAATGGATTCATTCATCATTTATTTGGAGTTTGTCACGTTGTTGCCCACCATTTCGGTCAGAAACTCTGTGTCCCTCTTTGATGCCATCTGCAAAATTATAGTCTCGGGTTTCGTGTGGTCCTCCTTTAATTATGTGTTGTATTCCTGTGTTCCTTGCATCATGCCTCGTGAAAGAGGCAAAGCTCATAGAGGGACAGGAACCTTTCATAGTTTCTCAGGTCAACGTCAATCTCCTTCACCCTCTTCTAGTGTCTCTAGTTCGTCCCATCAGACTTTATTCCCCGTAGAAGAGAACATGGATTCGTCGGTAATTCCTCCGAAGGATGAGGTTTGGGGATACGATATTGTGGAGGAAGAGTTACCACTGACTTAGAATTAGGAAAATGAGAATGTCCCAAACTCTCCTTTTGAGAGCAACGTCCAACCAGAATAGTTTAATTCTTTGAACATGAGGAATAATATGGGTAATAGGGAGGGCTACAAAGGAGATCAATAGTGAGACTAAAGCAAAGAATACTCCCAGAAGGTTTTCAAATGAACAACTGCATTTTATTTTTGACTTGCAAAGGGATTTGACAGAACAGCAATTATGTCAGGAGTTGATGGGAAAAAAATTAGTGGAGCTATATGACTTTCTTTCAAGTCCGAAACCAAGCCAACAATGTCTAGAATGTCATCATTAGCACGCCTTTGCTCCAGTCTGGCCAGAGACTCCTCAACGTGATGGAAACAATGCTCATCTTGACATTTGATTAAACCTCCCAGCTATGGTTTTTTTTTATCAACTTATCTCAATTTATCTATTTTTCAAATTTGCTATGCATCTAGGTTTGTTTTGTAGAAAATGCATTAGTATTGGAAATGTCCATTTTGGCCCAGAGGGAAAACTTTTGAATACTTTTAAGACCTAGTGTTGGAGCTAGTTTCCATTTTTTGCAACTTCAACACCAGGTCAATTGTTATGTATTTGGAACTCAATTCAATGAAGGTAATATAAATTTCTAACTTGCAAAAAAAAAAAAAAGTAGGGAATAACATTATAGGAGTTACATTATAGATTATAAGGATTATAAGGATTGGAGGTTATATTAAAAGTAGGAAATTATGACTATAGATAAATAATATAGAGATTAAGAGGTGTTTATATTAAAGGTATGGAATAATGCTATATTAAGGATTATAAATAATGAGGGTATGTTATTGATAATAATTAGGAATTAAAAGAGGTGGGGATTAGGTTTACTAACTAACAGGTGTAAACCTTTCCAGTTATGTCAGCTTTTAGTGTTTGATACCATCGATTTAGTTTAGGTGGGCTTATGGTATTTATGCATTTATGATGTTTAACCTAATTCTACCACCAAATATCAATGCGGTGAAGGTAACTTGTTGTTGAGAGATGAATGGAAATGATGGAGAATGCATTGATTTATTGTAGGAATCATGATAGGTGATTATCTCATTCCTCAAAAATACTCTTTAGATGGAAAAACATTATTTATTCCAAGTTCTTAATTATGTATTTATTAATTTCTAAATTTGTCCCTTGATCATGTATCTATGATTTTAAGTTTTTGGGGTTCCTAAAAATCTTTGATTTAAGAACATCTCCAAATTACTTTGACATAACATGAAATAATGATTAATACAAAAAAATCTTCAAAAACAATAATAAAGATGTAACATGAAATAATAATAAATAATAAATAGTCAAAAACTATAAAAAAAATGTAACAATGTTTGGTTCAAAATTGAGTAGAGAATAAAAATGTAACATGAAATAATAATAAATAATAAATAGTCAAAAACTATAAAAAAAAATGTAACAATGTTTGGTTCAAAATTGAGTAGAGGTAAAAGCATTATACTAAGCAAAATGCATTGTCAAGAAATGTGCAATACTCAATTCATTGTTAATTATCTCTTTTAAAGACAACATTACTTAATATTACTTAATTTTCAATTTT
This sequence comes from Picea engelmannii, assembly GCA_009831015.1. Lineage (NCBI taxonomy): Eukaryota > Viridiplantae > Streptophyta > Pinopsida > Pinales > Pinaceae > Picea > Picea engelmannii. The sequence goes on along the minus strand of ML827188.1, from coordinate 15,051 downwards.
AAAGGTGTATCAGTACCTTTTAAAATGCTAGTTTTGTTTACTTTTCTTAGAGGAAAAAAATCATAACAATTGAAGGAAAGAAATACAAAATTATCACCCAAAACAAAGGAGATTGTTAAATTAAGTATAATATCATTTTAATTGTAATATTTTTATAGTTCCAATTAATAATATCAATAGAAAAAAATATAATTTATAATTTAAAAATATACTATTTGTTCATTTAAAAAATATATTAATTATTAAAATATAATTTATAATATAAATAATTTTCAATTGTAATTAATTAATCAAAATATTTTTACCTTTTATTTATAAAAAAAATACATCCTTTCATTACACTTCTACCTACATTTTTTTCAGTGCCCTAAAATCCATTTAACAGCTACTCCCTAATTTAAGCTTCACTAACCTACACACTTTTAATGGCTATTTTTTAAATTATTAATTTAAATATCCATTCATAATTTTCTTTTCAGCCGATTATAATTTAAGCTTCACTAACCTACACACTTTTAATGGCTATTTTTTAAATTATTAATTTAAATATCCATTCATAATTTTCTTTTCAGCCCATTATTATTTTTTAGTTAGTTTAGAATTCACATACCATTTTTTCAAACAATTTTTTAAATCATGGTTTACAAATAAACAATTTAAAATATAATTATCATTCTTTTTATTATCACAACCTATCATAATTCAAGTTAATGCAGGTTAACTCATCATCATTATTCAAAAAAAAACCATTTTATCGAAAACAACACTTGTATTCCATAAAAAAACAGATTTTTACTCCTATCAAATACTTTTGAATCTTAAACTATTATATTGTTTCCTTACATCCAAGTAAAAGTAACTCCTAACAAAAACAATTTTAAATCATTCTTAACACAGTCACAACTTATTGAATATTTTTTTATATTTAAAATAATTAATTTAAAAGCAAAACTACCATTCTTCCAGCAACTTGTCCAATACTTTTTAATAATTGATTTAAATCCATTTCTCTGGTGCAACCTTCAACAACTTTGTTGAGTATTGCTTTGAAAATAATGAAATACATGCCACATGCATTGCATTTAGTGGTCGGTACATAATGCCAATCTACACAGAAGAAAGCGTTGCAGTCTGAAAAAGCTTTTTTTATAAAGCTTACACAACAGTAAAATATTTCAATCAGGGCCCACCGCACCTTCCTTATTCTTGTTCCAATGAGCTATTGGAGTAACTGTATCATCTGTCTCGCAATTCCCCATCTTAGTTTGTCATATTCATTATTGTGAAGAAACTTCTGTGTAAAGATTTTTTTTTAATCAATTAAAAAAAATCCTCAAATCAAATTTTTGCCCATTAGTATTTATTAATATCGTTTTATAAAATAAACTTTCTGTTTTGATGTGTAATCTTTAATAATGTTCATTTTTAATGATGGATAATATTATGTCTTTATGCTAATTAAACTTTAAATAAATTATTGCAAAATGATGTTTTATAAATTTGTATAATTATTGTAATATTTATAATTTATTTATATGATGAAATTGAAATTAATTAGAACATTGAAAAAGAAAATTATTGTAAAATAATAAAATTTATATAATATTATTATTTTTCAACTAAATTGAAACATTTTTATAATTTATACTTTAAACCATTTTCATAAATATTGGGTGCAGATTATATATATATATATATATATATATATATATATATATATATATATATATATATATATATAATATTTTANTATCTTTATTAATATTTAGATTTATACTTATTAAATTATTAATGAGCTAAACAATTAAACTTACTAATTTTGAATAGTATAATTCTACAGTTTATGTTTTAGTTATTTTCATCTTTTAAACAATTTTCATAAATATTGGGTGCAAAAAATATTTTTTTTTTTATGAAATAGTTTAAATTTGGATTTATTTTAATTAATATTTAGATTTATACTCATTAAGTTATTAATGAGCTAAACAATTAAACTTACTAATTTTGAACAGTATTGTTCTCTAGTTTATGTTTTAGTTATTTTTAATAAGAATTTGGTGTATGATAGTGCAATGCTTTAACCCATTTGATAAATATGCATGTGTGATCATCCTCCTCATTTTTTATTTTGAATAGTTCAAATGTTTTAGTTATTTTTAATAAGAATTTGGTGTATGATATCGGAATGCTTGGAGCCACTTGATAAATATGCATGTGTGTTGATCCTCTTTATTATTTTTTTTTTTAATGAAATATGTTATACTGAGAGTGCCACGTTGTTTTTTATTTTATTTAGGAAATAAAATTATTGAAAATTATATCTAATAAAGATAACATTTAAAGTTTGCATTGATATCCTTAGTAAATTATTATTACAAAATATGCATGTATTATTGAAAATTATATCTAATAAAGATAACATTTAAAGTTTTCATTGATATTCTTAGTGAATCATTATTACAAAATATGCATGTATGATTATCTCTTTTTTTTAGAAGAAATAATCTCTCAAGGAAACTCAAAGGTGCAGGAAAGGAAGACATGGGAGTGCATCTTGCAGACTTGCTGGAAGGGTTTCTCCTATGGAGGACATGATTAAACATGAGATGGTAGGGGTGGAACCACTCGACTATACCCCCCTAACACCCAATAAGGTGGGGTTAGAATAGGATAAGTGTGTGGACTCATAGGTCGTCCAATGTGGGAGGATCTATTCCTGCATCCCTAATGTGTCAAGAGGAGTCACTAGTCTAAGGCTCCATGCACAAACTTGAGTTTGCCCAAAACCATGGACCCAGATCTATGATCAAATCCTTGTCTTCCGCAAGCTAAAACCAAATAATGAAGAAACTCTTTGCACAAGGGTGGATGAAGCATCTTTTTTTTATCGCCAGTTTCTAGGAGTTTGAGATCCATTCATGCAAATAAATCAGCTAAGGAAAAAGGCCATTAAAATGACATACTAAGCCATTGGTACTATAAAAGGATACCTCTTCTACAACATCTTTCCCCATGGGAATGGATAAATCTAGGGCCTCCTATGCCAAAGAGGTGGAAGTGCGAGGATGAGAAATGACTTATTTCTTAATTACATCCCTATAGAAAGACCACCATGATTACCAGAAGATCCACCCTTGAAACCACTCATGGAGTATGCACTAAAGGGTTGCTTTGTGTTGTCCCACGGCTAAGATTCCCAGTTAAACTAGTTTCTGACCTTGTTGACACCATTGTAGATCCTAAATTTGAATCAAAATGACCTAGGTGATCATGAGATTGCAGGGGAAGCATCGTTGGTTCAAAATGATAACTCTATTATTAATAATATTAAAGATTAAGACTATATAAATTAGGGATTATATTAAAAGTAAGGAATAAATCCCCGGATGGGGTGCCACCTTGCCCACCTAGAAATTAAGCCAGATGGTCTTTCATGTGGGCTCCAAACACACAACTCTTCATTATAGGCTAGTCATGAATGCAAACTTAACGCTCTGAGGTCTCTCGGTCATGCAAACCTTAATGTTTTGGGTCTTATCATCGGCAAGCTTTGCAAATTCTAATACAATAGCATCATATGGTTTTTATGATAGAGCAATGACGGATTTAATGGTTTGGGGCCTTAGAATGGCTTCATTCATCATTTATTTGGATTTTCTCAAACTATTACCCACCATTTTAGGCAGAAAATTTGTGTCCCTCTTTGTTTACATCTGCAAAATTATAGTCTCAAGTTTCTTCTAGTCCTCCTTTAATTGTGTGTTGCATTCATGTGTTCCTTGCATCATGCCTTGTGAAAGAGGCAAAGCTCGTAGAGGGACATGAACCTTTCGTAGTTTCTCAGTTCGATGTCAATCTCCTTCACCCTCTTCCAGTGTCTCTTGTTTGTCCCATCAGACTTTATTCCCCGCAACAAAGAACAAGGATTCATTGGTAATTCCTTTGGAGGAGAAGGTTTGGGGATATGTGATTGTGGAGGAAGAGTTACCACCATCTCAGAATTAGGAAAATGAGAATGTCCCAGTCTCACCTTCTGGGAGTAGCGTCCAACCAAAAGAATTTACTTCTTTGAATAGGAGGAATAATATGGGTAATAGATCCCTGGATCCAGAGGAGATTGATAATGGGACTAAAGCAGAGAATACTCCCATAAGGTTTTCAGATGAACAACTGCATTTGATTTTTTACCTGTGAAGGGATATGGTGGAACAACAATTCCGTCAGGAGATGATGGAACAAAAATTAGCGAAGCTATATGACTCGCTTTTAGGTCTAGTTTGGCCAGAGACTCCTCAGTGCGATGGCAACAATGTTCCTCCTAACGTTTGATTAAACCTCCCAACTATATTTTTTGTTTATCAACTTATCTTAGTTTATCTAGTTTTCATATTCCCTGTGTGTCTAGGCTTGTTTTGTAGACAATGTAGTAGTATTGGAAATGTCCATTTTGGCCTAGAGGGAAAACTTTTGAATACTTTCAAGACTTGGTGTTGGAGCTAGTTTTCATTTTTTGCAGCTTCGACACCAAGTCAATTGTTATGTATTTGGAACTCAATTCAATGAAGCTAATATAAATCTCTAACTTACAAAAAAAAAAAAGAGTAAGGAATAACATTGTAGGAGTTACATTACAGATTATAAGGATTGGAGGTTATATTAAACGTTGGAAATTATGACTATAGATAAAGAATAGAGAGATTAAGAGTTGTATTAAAGGTATGTAATATTGTTATATTAAGGATTATAAATAATGAGGGTATATTATTGATAATAATAAGGAATTAAAAGAGGTGAGGATTAGGTTTACTAACTAAGAGGTGCTAACCTTTCCACTTCAGTCTTTCATGGAAGTTATGTTAGCTATTAGTGTTTGATACCATGGGTTTAGTTTAGGTGGACCTATGGTATTTATGCATTTATAATGTTTAACCTAATGCTACCACCAAATATCATTGACATGAATGTAACTAGCATTTGAGAGATGAATGCAAATGATGGAGAATGGGTTAATTTATTGTAGGAAGCTTGATAGGTGATGAAAATACTCTTTAGATGAAAAAACATTATTTATTCCAAATTATTAATTATGTATTTCTAAATTTCTAAATTTATCCCTTGATCATGTATCTATGATTTTAATTTTTGGGGATTTTTAAAAGTTCTTGATGAGCATCCCCAAATTACTTTGACATTCCATGAAATAATAATAAATAAATAAAATTGTCAAAAACCATAATAAAGATGTAACATGAAATAATAATAAATAAATAATTGTCAAAAACTAATAAAAATGTAATAATGTTTGGTTCAAAATTGAGTAGAAGAAAAACTCATTATAAGAAGCAAAAAGCATTGTAAGGAATGTGTAACACTCAATGGATTGTTAATTATCTGTTTTAAAGAAATGTAACTTCTAAGAGAAATACAACCTTACTTAATAATTTTTTTTTCAAAATTTTTGAATAAATACATATAGTGTAAATTCTAAGACAGACACACACACACATATATATATAATTTGTTTTTTTTTCAAATCCTTCCTAACCACCAAAGTGTCTGAGAATCCTAAACTTCACTTTTAAAGGTGAATCAACACTTTTTAGCAAGCTAGTTTTGTTTGTTTTTCCTCAAGGAAAGAAATAGTAGCAGTTAAAGAAAAGAAATATAAGATTATCATCCAAAACAAAGGAGATTATTCGATTAAATGTAATATCATTATTTTAGTTGCAATATTTTCATGATTTCAATTAATCACATTAATAAAAAAAAACTCATTCCTATTTACCTATTTAAAAAGTATACTAGTTATAAAAATATAATTTATGATATAAATAATATCTAATTATAATTAATTAATCAAAATATTTCTACCCTATATTTAAAAAAAATAAAACCTTTAATTATACTCCCTACAATTTTTTCAATGTCCTAAAATCGATTTAATATCTCCTCCCCTAATTTAAGTTTCACTCACCTACCCATTTTAAATTATGATGATTTTTTTAATTATTAATTTAAATGTTCATTCATATTTCATTTTCAATTATTATTATTCTTTAAGTTAATTTAGAATTCACATACCATTTTTCTAAACAACTTTTTAAAATATTTTTTTTAAATTATGGTTTAAAAATAAACAATTTAAAACATGATTATCATTTTTTTTTATAATGAGAAAATCTATTATAATTCATGAGAATGCAATTCATAACTATTATTCAAGAAAAACTATGCCACCTAAAATAACACTAATAATCTTTAAAAAAACTAATTTTTACTTTTATTAAATATCTCTAAATCTTAAACAAATAACTTGTTTCTTTACATCCAAAAAACACTAACACCCCTTAACCACGAAAAAACAATTTTAAAACATTTTTCTAATAACTTATTAAATACTTTTTTCTTATTTAAAATAACTAATTTAAAAGTAGAACCGCCATTCTTCCAACAACTTGTCCAATGCTATTTAATAATTAATTTAAATCCATTTCTCTGGTACAACTTTCAACAACTTTGTTGAATATTGCTTTGAAAATAACGAACACATGCCACATGCATTGCATTTAGTGGTCGGTACATAATGCCAATCTACACAGAAGAAAGCGCTGCAGTCTGGAAAAACATTTTATAAAGTTTACACAACATTACAATAATTCAATCAGGGCCCACTGCACCTGTCTTATTCTTGTTTGAATGAGCTATTGGAATAAACGCTTTTTGAAAAGCTGAGAGCACTACAACAATTACTGGCCATTCATCTGTATCTGATGAAACAAAAGCCATGCTTCGTCTCTCCCACTTATTTATACTGATAAACGATTCCTCTAACTACGCAGTTGCATCTCCCACCACCACGCCCAGAGCATCTTCTCACGTTTCATTCATTCTCCCATTATATTTCAACAAATGAAAGATTGGAAAACAAAATGGCCATATTTTTCAGAGACCTTGTGGGGGTCTTTTCTGTTTCTGCCAGTACTCCACAGATGGTGTCCACAGCAGCAGCGCCTCAAGCAGAGGTGCTTCTTCAAGAGATCATCAAAGGGTCGGGTATTAAATTTGCTCAGATGACACTGCAGAGATGGTTTACAGAACCTTATCGCCAATCTCGTGTGATGGGTGTAGATGGTAAGGACGGCATCGGCAAAACGTCGTTACTCAAACTTATCCACAACCATTACAGAAAGGTCAGCGGTATTCACTTTGACCTGGTGATTTGGTTTACTGTTTCTACCTCTTAGAACGAAAAAAGGGAAAAATAAAGATTCCATTGCCCAGACACTGAGTTTAAATCTGGAAGGAAGTTCTTCTATTGACATGATAAAGATGAAGTTGTTTTCATTTTTAGAAAAGAAGAAATTCCTTCTGATATTAGACGACATGTGGAGTGCAATGGATCTTAACACCATAGGGTCTGTTTTGTCTACAAGTCTAGAAAAGAAGAGATTTCTTGAAATCTCTTCTGATATTGGACGACATGTGAAGTGCAATGGATCTCAACACTTACAGTGTGTTGAATCAACAGTGTTGAATCAAATTTGACAATGATAACTTTAGCAAAATCTTTATTCTGTCACAATAAAAATGTGATTGAAAAAATGTTAACCCATGTTCACAAAGGATGAACATGGAAGGGTGGGAGTTATTTAAAAGAAACTTTTGTAGATGGTATTGTTTTTGGAAGGGTATAGAGCAATGAATTCAAGACGACTTTAGATGTGTGGCGTGATGCTTAAAAATGTAGATTTTTCTTGACCACTCTCCAGTCACAACATCATTGATGCAGGGTTTTATCAACCCTTCAGAAGGAGTTATGATGACTTATCTGATGATCTAAAGAGCTGTTTTGTTTTCTATAGTGTGCTGCATTTCCTGATACACAGAGAAACTAGAGTTGTATTGTTATCTATAGAGTGCTGCATTTCCAGAGGATGCAGAAATTGATGTGGAGAAACGGATGGAAATGTGTGTATTGTTCAAAGTTTTCTGGTAATCAAATATATTTGTGTGCATTTCCTGATACTATAGTTGTATTGTTTTCTAGAGTGCTGCATTTCCAGAGGATGCAGAAATTGATGTGGAGAAACGGATGGAAATGTGTGTATTGTTTAAAGTTTGCTGGTAATCAAATATATTTGTGTGAAGAAGAATATTTGTGTATTGTTTAAAGTTTGCTGGTAATCAAATATATTTGTTTGAAGAAGAATATTATAAATAGTAAAAAATATAATCCATGGGTTTTGGTGACGTGGCAATTTATATAAGTCAAAGGAATGGTTCCAATGTTTCCCTGTGCAAGAGAGCTAGGAATTGCAGGAGGATATCAGATAGTCACAATGAT
>ML827187.1:108920-129836 GCA_009831015.1 Picea engelmannii | reverse complement strand
CCCCCCTTTCCATTTAATACAACAATCAAATTGAAATATAAATGCGTTGACATTCATAACAAGGAACAATGGGCAGAATGTTGGTTAGTGGAATTTGAAAAGGCATTGTGCGGTGGGGAGGTCCGGGGGTCGAACCCCGCAGCCTCCAATAGATTTTACATAAAACTACTTAGTCAACCAGTGAGTGACACGTGGCACCCACAGATTGGGCCACGTGTCCTCACACCATTCACCAGCTACAGGACATGTGTCACTCCCGGATTCAATGATCATCAACCAACATAAACCTGCCATGTCACCACTGTACGATCGTACATCCTGTACGGCCCTGCCATGTCAGACCGTACGGACTGTACAGTCAGCACCAAAATTTTTGCCTGTTTGGATTGGCGAACAGATCATGATATCTTCTCCATACGGTGTCCATTTGACAAAGTAAATATACCGCCGAAATTAGGAAGACGAGACAGACGCAATGGAACTATTTCCGTCGCATTCCGAGCACTTTGAAAATTGAGCAAAATTTGATCCCCTGATCATACAGGCTCTTTCCACACCATTCCCACCCCCAACTAGTAGTAACACTGCCACCACTGGAGGTAGATGAAGGGAGAACGAGCCCATAGTTCCATTTCCTCGCCAATATCAACCTCCTTGTGCACTATGCGAAAGAGAAGGACACTGCACTAACCGATGTCCTACTTTTCCCGAGCTACAAAATCTTATCCATCTCCCCAAAACAACCCCATTGCTTGCCACTCCACCGAGTACATCCACCACTACTTTGAAGTCCTCCACCACACACAATAAAGAGTTACGAACCAAATTCTCTTATGTCATATGTTCATAATATGGCCACTACACTCATCATTTCCTAGCCCCACCTCAATTTCGCCAAACATTAGCCGCATTATGCCAAACATATTGGCTAGAGCCCTCCCAGCCACTCCCTACTGAGGCTCACATTACTGATAGTCAATATATTTCATCGTTATTCCCCGAGCGAACAAGGTACCATCCACGGTATCCTAAGATTAAGTTCATCTCAAGCGAGCCATCACACCATGTACATTATTCCCCCTCTATGTCCTCACCCCTTGAGGAAAATAAAATCTACCCATTGATAATTACCCTTGTCACCTCCCCATATCCCATGTATTCTCTGATTTTCCACTATGATGAAGATATATTGGAGGAACTCACTACTCTTAATTTCCCATGGAATTCACTCCATCATTATGCACTTTTCCTTTCACAAGATGTCTTTCATCCCCCTATCCAAGCCTCCATGTGCGCAATCGAAACCAAGGATTTTATTCCTTCGGAGCATATATATTGGTTCAACAACCCTATCCTTGCCCCATATGCTTTTTAATAAGGAAACATGGATAATATCTCCCCCACCTTCAAAATTGAAATTTCCATTAAATCGGGAATCGTAGAAGAAATCACCATTGGTGTTGCATGCTCCCCTGAAGAACTCATTGATTAGAAGGCTCTCTTTAAGGAATACTGAGATATTTTTTCCTAGTCCTATATGGAGATACATGGCCTTGATCCTTCTATATTCAAATATCAAATCAACACATGGCCACATATCACCCTTGTTCATCAAAAGCAATGCCCCCTCCACCCCTCCAAATTGTGGCTATCAAAGCTGAAATTGACAAGTTACGTGTTATCGGGTTCATTTACCCCATTGTGTACACTTTGTGGGTCTCCAACACCATCCCCATTAGTAAAAAAAAGGGAAATATTTGCGTCTAAACAGACTTTCACGATATCAACCATGCTTGTCCCAAAGAAAACTTCCCCACCCCGTTCATCGACCAAATCATTGATGATTGTACTGACCATGAAGCACTGTCCTTTATGGACGGGTTCTCCATCTATAATCAAATTCAAATCCATCCGGCAAATCAGTACAAAACCTCTTTTACTACCCCTTGGGGTACCTTTGATTATCGTTTCATGCCTTTTGGACTAAAAAATTTCGGTGCTACATTTCAATAGGCCATGACCTATGTTTTTCATTATCTTTCTTGCATCGTCCTTTCTTATTTGGACGAACTCACTGCTCGATCCCAAAAGCGAACCCAACATTTAGATCATGTCATGATATCCCATTTCGATGGGACGAACATGCTCAAACAAATTTTGATGATTTAAAATCCTCCCTATTCAATGCCTCTTTGATTAGTCCCCCAGACTATGATTGCGATTACATCCTCTACTTATCAGCCACAGTTGTCTCAACAGTAGGAGTCGTCATCCAATTAGGAGATGATGGGAATGAACATATCATTTACTACATTATTAAAAACCTTTCAGGATCACCCTTGAAGTATAATCATGAAGAGAAACTCGCATCAGTAGTTTTCCTCGCAATCCAAAACCCGCGACATTACATTTTTCTTCGAACTACCAAGGTTGTGGAAGACTCCAACCTGATGCAGTACTCGCTTAGTCAAAAAAATATTAATGGAAAATTTTCCCAATGGATCATTATCCTACACGAATACGAACTAGAGTTATCTACTCCCAAAATCAATAAATCTCTAGTCCTAGCCGAACACATTATGAATTTTCCCTAGGATGCCAAAAATTCCCCCATCAATGAGGATTTCCTCGAAGAACGCCTCTTCTTCATCCCCTCTGATGACCCCTCGTATGGCGACCTCCTCGTCTACCTTCGCACATAGAAGTTTGGGTCTTATATCTCTCGATATGATAGTCAATTCATTCACCATCAACCCCCTATATACCTCCTCATCAGAGATGTTCTCTATCGACATGGGTTCGACGATGTATTACCATCGATGAAACAAACTGATTCTTGAATGATTTCCACAGTGTTTCTTGTGGTGGTCACCTCTCGGTATGTCCACCGCCCAAAAATCATTCGAGTCAGGTACTTTTGGCCCACTCTATTTCATGACTGCATCCACAGTGTCAAGAAATGCGACAAATTCCAGCTTTATGTAAACAAAGCACGAGTTCCACCGACTCTTTTACATATATTCATCACATTCGACACCTTTTGTAAATGGGGCAGAAACTTCATGAATTTCCATCCTCCATCCAGTAATGGAAACAAATGCATTGTCATGGTAGTAGATTACTTTACCAAGTGGGTCGAAGCCATGATCACATTTAACAACATCGCTGACACAACAACGCATTTTTTCTTCAACCATGTCATTACCCATTTCGGAGTCCCACTACAGTTGGTGTTTGATCAAGGTAAGCACTTTGAAAATGAGATCTTCACAGAAATATCCTCAAAGTTAGGATTCACCCATGAGTTTTCCTCCCCATACTACCCTCTTTCCAACGCACAGGTCGAGGTTGTCAAAAAAATCCTCAAAACCATGCTACAATGTATCGTCAACAAACATAAGACCAACTAACATCTTATGTTGTTTTCCGCTTTGTGGGATTATCACAGGGAAATCAAAACTTTCATTGGCTTAAAACCATTCCACCTTGTCCATGGGATCGAATCCACCCTTCCTATTGAGTGAAAAATCCCCACATTACGCACTACCATTGAGCTATTACCTGACAATGCTCCATTGGAGCAGTGCCTGTTGATCTTAGATTTGCTTGATAAATATCGTCGATTTTCATTACAACACAATGAGGCATCTAAAAATGGTCCAAATCCACCTTCGACTTCCATGTCAACCTTCTCTCATTCAACTAAGGTGATCTCATGTTATCCTATTATATTTCCCATGACACGCTCGGCCATGGGAAATTCGAGTCATTATGGCATGGACCCTTCATCGTCCAACACTGCCTCACTAAAGGCACCTACATATTGGCCTGTCCAGAAGGATACCCTCTCAAAGAACCTGTCAACATGTTGTACTTAAAGAATTTTTATGCCTAAGCATATCCCGCCTACCTTAGGTTTCTCTTAGTACACTTTTGTATATTTTTTAGTTTTCATTACCTCCACCACTCCTCATGTCTGATCTATTATCTGTGTTATTGACAGATGCATCGTCCATCACCCTACCACATTGGTTACACCGACGGTGCCAGCCGCTGAACCCAAAATCTTTCTTTGGCCGCTTGGGCCCTCTATACCCCCTCACATATCCTGCTCCACTCTAGTGGCATATGTTAGGGCTCAGTCACCAAAAGACAAGTCGAATACAAAGCCATTATTGGTCTCCTCTTCGATGCCAATCAACATCACATTCGTCACCTTAGCATTTGATTATATTCCCATCTTGTAGTCCTGCATCTCAACAACATATATCATGTTGATGATCCTTGCCTCTTTCGCAAATACCTGCAATTTAGACTCCTATCTCACAATTTTGATTCCATCACATTTACACATACTCCAAGTCATATCAATCAAGTACAATCACATGGTTAACCTAGTATTAGATTGGAATTTATCACATTAAACAACATTTTATACATAGCATCAGACATTTTTCACAAAAGATAGAAAATAAATCATACATAAAAACATAACACAAAAATCCACGCATGATCAAAATATATCCATCTATATATATAATCAAAGGTCATAAGTGTTTACAAAAAATATACATATACAATATCCCATAGGCTCGTGAATACCCTTACCCCTATGAGTATAAAAATGGGTATCCACTGCCCTATTCAAAATCGGGCTCCCAAGCCCATACATACAAAAATCAGCACTCAAGGTTCCCCCAGAGCCCCCACCCCCCCCAAGGTCCTCTATCAACTAAAGGTGCCCCACCAGTTGGGGGCCCTCTAGGTCCAGGAGGCATCCAACCAGTCATCGCTGCCCCCGCCACTGTTTCTCAGTGGATTAGGGTCCTCCACTCTACTGGTAGTCCCACACACTGCTCCAGGACCTCCTCATCCTATATGTGGGCCCACATGCCCTCAGGCACACCCTGTAGAACCTGCTCGAAATGTCGGTGTAGATCCTCCAGCATCACCCCAACATCTCCCTATGACTCTCTCGTTGTTCCATCACCAACATCTTCTCGTCGTCGCCTCTGTCCAATCCTCAGCTCTGTAGGCACCTATCGAGCTCGCCCCTAGTAAACATGATCCTTGACAACTTCTTCTTCTCATCCTCAGAGTCCCACATATGCAAACCAACAGCATATATAGTATCAACATTCATATACATATATAATCTATGTTATCTATCAAAATAACAAAAAATAAAACTATAACACATACCTCATTGCTCCCATTCCTCCCTAGGAGGAAACACCATGTCTAGATCATGGAGATAATCCATACCCACGTATGGATATATTAGGATAACCTATGGAATATAGAACCACACTCGAGCCACCATGGCCATGAAATAGTGGCCACCCTCCCCCTCCATGTCGGGCCAACACGTGGGCCCACCGCATTCGTCACAAATCTCGTCGCCCCGTGGGCTCTAGTACGATCCTCGGGAAAAAGAGAGGCACCCTCTCTAAGAACCAGGCCACCAGAGTGGACCCAAAAGAAAATTCACCAAATTCGACTCGCCAATGTCAGTTCAACTGCCCTATCATCCTAGTGTGCATAAGCACACCCCATGCAAATCGGTCCCCATCTAGGACCTGCTCCACTACCCTCAATTGACCACCAGTGATCTGTTGAGTACCCAAGGATCCGTAGATCCTCACCATCGTCGTTGCAATACACTCTGTCAAGAGTTCATCAATGGCCTCAATGCAAACAACCATAACCTACATAGGGTTTAGCCCAGTACAATGACAAGACACCATGGTCTCCACCTTATCCTCCATGTCCATATGGGGATCGATGGCTAGTGCCCTCCCATGGAAGGGGAGTCCATTCAAGAAGTACACATCCTCTGTAGTAGAGAATTTCATATGATCCCCTCTAATAATTAAGCACCTCAAATCAATGCTCCACATCCCGATCAAGTACTGAAGCAGGAACTACTACGATCATATCAAGGGGTAGTCAAAGAACTTGAAAAACCAACAGGTTGTCAAGTGTCTCTACATGCCCATATGCTCTCTCCCCGCCTCTCATAACTAGAACTAGTCACACTCTCTCTAGTGGACCGAAATAGTTCTATTTGCTCAATTGATCATTGTTGGCCCTTGACCAAGTTTTGAGGATCCTTGGTCAGGTTTTACCTACTTTTGGGAATTCAACAAGCTATCGAAGGAGGAGCACATGTCAAAGTAGAGATCGCGGGATCTCAAACCCTTTTTAGGGCCTTTTGGGTTTTGGGCTTATGTAATGGGTACGGGGATGTTGGCCTATCAGTTTACCCATGTCTAGGCCCCTTTTGTAATGTATAAATATATGTCTAGGCTATGTAAGGAGATATGCATCTATGTGATGCTAGGTGCTAAGTGAAAGTGGTAAGTGTAATTTCTTTGTGCATATTGTGTGAGACTTGTAGAGCTAAGTGCAAGTGATTTTAAGAGACTTTCAAAGGATTTGTGTTGTAACTCAGGGAAGGAGAATCTAGCAAAGTGCGCAGATCTCTTGTCCTCTATGGAGTAAGATCTCAAGGTTTTGTGCATGTAGTTGATTCACCAAAGATAATAAAAGAGAAGAAGAGTTGGTGGACGTAGCCCCAGGGTGGGGGTGAACCACGTATATCATGTGTTATGGTTTCTTTGTGCTTTATGGTTGCCCTCTTGTTTATGTTATTAAATGCTTAATGCATTGATGTATGCTTAGAAGCATCTAATATGATACGTTAGTGCTGAATAATGTGAATGAATGCTAGATCTGATCTATGTTGATGTGATTAGTGCTTGATTATATTGGATCTTTGTGAATACTGTGCTGCTATGTTATTAGGGTTTTATCTGTGAAGTAGATACTAGTTAAATAATGATGATTTGTAATTCCTAAGTGCTTTTTTAAGGCGTTGTAATCACATATCGGTGTCCCAACAAAGGTTGCATACATTTGAGTCCTGCAACCACCCCTGTCTCTACCTCGGGTGAGACTTCATTTTCTTCACAGGTGTTGTTGAAAGGGATGATAGTTAGGGGTTTGTTGGTGCAT
Source organism: Picea engelmannii (assembly GCA_009831015.1). Taxonomy (NCBI): domain Eukaryota; kingdom Viridiplantae; phylum Streptophyta; class Pinopsida; order Pinales; family Pinaceae; genus Picea; species Picea engelmannii. The sequence continues at coordinate 122,819 of ML827187.1, read as the reverse complement.
TGTTGTAGCGTTTAACCTTGGGTCTGCCCCTGTGCCAACAAATGGTTTTGTTGTCGGGACATGAAACTATGAGTGTTGGGAACTGAAGAAAATAAATCTTTATGCGTAGATCTGTTGCTTTAGTGCGCAGTAGTCTACTTAAATTGTGAAGCTTTGTGCTAAGAACAAAATTCAGATTTGAAGAAAAGAAGTAATATCTGAAAGCTTTGTGCTTTGTTAAAGGTAAGAACAGTGAAAAGTTTTGATTGAAAAAGGAAAGATAAGTGGAAATTTTTGTTTCGAAAGTACGGATCTAGGTATGTTTGATAAGTTTTGTCCTAGATTGAAAAGTAGGGCACAACTAGATGAAAGAAGTTTTGATATGAGTAGATATAACAAAAATAATGAAAGATATGTTATTCCTATGCATAGAAAGAATGTTTGGATTAACAAATGGATGCAAGAACCTAGAAAGAATTTTGTACAGGTTAGCTACTATGATCCTAGTGTGCAGTATAGGAAAGGTTGGGGATCATTTCAAAGAAAAAGAAGATTAACTCTTTGTTATAATTGTAGAAGACTGGGACATCTTGCCAAGGAATGCCCTGGTAGAAGACCTAGTTTTCTTTGTTGTCAATCTATGGATCATGAAGTTTTGGATTTCCCTAGAATGATTGCTAAGGTTGAAGAATGAATATGAGACAAGAAAACCCTGAGGAAGATCAAGAAACTAAGACCACGACAGAACCCCAGAAAGAATCAGAGATTGTATTACTGTGAATGAAATAAACCCTGAATGATCACCGAAATATCAACTTATCATAGATATTCAAAGAAAAAGAATGCATAGAAACAAGAATAGGAGACTTTGACATAGACTGTGTTCTAGGTGAGGAAACACAGGTGGATATTATGACAGAAAGAACTTGGAAAATTTTAGGAAAGCCTGTTATGATTCCTTCATTAGGAGGAATAAGATTATTTAGAGAAACGTTGATAACCCTATGTGGAAGACTCACCTAGATAGTTATGAGTGCTCATGGAACTATGACAGAGGAAGATTTTGAGGTTGTTAAATTTATTGATAACAACTCCCCATTTTCTATGTTATTAGGAAAACCATGGATTAAGAGAAATCAAACCAGAAGAAAACAAGAGGAAGTCTTAGAAAAAAAGAAGCAAGCATTAAAAGACTTCATGACTAGGAGGATAGCGCACTTGATTGAAGAACGGGAGAACGGATTGAAGCTATTTAAAACCAGAAACTTGAGTGTAGAATTTGAATGAACACAAGAAGATTCACAGAAGAATGGAGCAACTACCCTAGACAAAGAAGAAGTATTGCCCTTGAACCCTACGAAAGAATCTGAACAACGTGAAGTTACTATACCAAAAGGAGATAAGAATCAGAATGAAAAGAGGAATACCAAGACGAAGATCATTGGGACAAAGGCTAGAAAACTTAGTAAGAAGAGATAAAAGATAGAAAAGTTACAAAAGTTCCTAGAGGGGACTTTGCAGAGGGAAGATTTGAAAAACCGAAACTTCGTCGGGATATTAGAACATCACAACATGGAACTTTGCCATGGCGGAGTGATATAGCAAGCACAATAAGAGAAAGAACAGGCCAGAGTGGCCCTAAAGCAAGCACAAGAAGAAATGGTAGAGCAACGTCGGGTTGCACAAAAGGAGAAAGAGGACCTTCAAGACAAGTTTGAAAAAGAAAGAGCACAGGCCAAGCAAGAAAAAGAACAGTTTCTCATAGAGCAACTGGGAGTCAAAGAAGCAGTCGACAAAGAACTTAGCTCTGTGATAGGTTTAGAGCCAAAGGAAGAAGACCGAGTGGAGCATCAAGTAGTGCATCTCTTAGAAGCTATCCAATAGCTACATCAAAGAATAGCAGACTTAGAGCTCTGAACAGTGCCCAACACTCCACTGGATGTACGAAATCAAAGAGAAGCAAATGCTTGAAGGGCAGTTGAAAGAATCAAGGTCCTCTCCATGGAATGTAAACAACTAAGCGATCGCAGTGCCCAGACTTATGAGTGACTCACTAAGGATTCTGAATTAAAGGCACTGGAGTCACAGCTCCAGGAGGAAAAGCAACAAGAAGAAACAATACAATCGTAGTTGAAGCCCCTGTTAGTAGTCAAAATAATGAAGCAATCCCAAGAATAGCATAATTCCCAATAGCATGTCCACACCATTCAGAGAAGAGTAATGGAAGTGACTCAGAGATTGAAGGTCGAGGAACAGAACTAGAGCAAGTCATCATTGCAGCTAAACAACTCTTAGAGGGACCTATCAACGAAGAAGTAATCCAACAGTTTGCTGAACAGGAGGTCGTGGAAAAGAAACAGGTCGAAGCAACTTGAGCCAAGCTCGAGGCTTTCGAAGCAGATCTACCCAGACCAGAGTGACTCGGGACGAGTCACAGGTGAGTGTTGGGGGATTTTTGGCCCTTGACCAAGTTTTGAGGATCCTTGGTCATGTTTGACCTACTTTTGCGACTTCGACAGGCTATCGAAGGTGGAGCGCAAGTTGAATCAGAGATCATGGGATCTTAGCCCCTTTCTAGGGCCTTTTGGGTTTTGTTCTTATGTAACAGGTATGGGGATGTCAGCCCATGGCTTTGCCCATATTTAGGACCCTTTTTTAATGTATAAATAGATGTCTAGGCGATTTAAGGAGATATGCATCTACATGATGCTAGGTTCTAAGTGCAAGTGGTAAGTGTAACTGCTTTGTGCATACTGTGTGAGACTTGCAGAGATAAGTGCAAGTGATTGTAAGAGACTGTGAAAGGATTTGTGTTATAACTCGGGGAATGAGGATCTAGTGAAGTGCGTAGATATCTTGTCCTATGCAAATTAAGATATCAAGGCTCTGTGCATGTAGTTGGTTGACCGAAGATAATAAAAGAGAATAAGAGTTGGTGGGCGTAGCCCCAGGGTGGGGGTAAGCCACGTATATCCTATGTTATGGTTTCTTTTTACTTTATGGTTTCCCTCTTGTTTATGTAATTAGTGCACTGATATATTCTTAGAAGAATCTAATATGATATCTTAGTGTTGAATGATGTGAATGAATGCTAGATCTGATCTATGTTGACGTTCTTAGTGCTTGATTATATTGGATCTGTGTGAATACTGCGTTGCTATATTATTAGGGTTTTATATGCGAAGTAGATACTGGTTAAATATTGATCATTTGTAACTGCTAAGTTCTTTGTTAAGGTGCTATAATCACAGATCGGTGTCGTAGCTAAGGTTGCAGACATCTGAGTCCTGCAACCACCCCTTCCTCTACCTCGGGTGATACTTCATCTGCTTCGCAGGTGTTGCCGAAAGAGTCGGTAGTTAGGGTTTTGTTGGTGCGTTGTTGTAGCATTAAACCTTGGGTCTACCCCTGTGCCAACAATCACCTGCATCCACATAGAAACATTTGATCAGCCTCATCATCCAAAAAAAAGCATAAAAATATAAAAAAATCACAAACTCTTAGCCTTGCACAGTGTGTGGATTTCACCCAAACAGATGCACACATGTGCACACCTATCCTTTGCAAAGTTGTGCACTAATGCATTGTTTTTTGAGAAAAAATAATGCATGAGTGCACAATTTTCAGTCAGAAAGGCGCACATCTCATGCACGCTTGTCTTCCCAACCGTCTCTCCCACATGCACGGTTGTGTCAAACAAAGTCACACATTATGTGTGGTAAATTGGGTTATACCCGCACACATATGCATGGGTATCTCTCCTTTTCCTGCACATTGGTGGTCCCGTACCCTTAAAATCCCTTGTACGACCCTCCGTACAACTCCTACTTTCAAACTACTAAATTCACAAAGTGTGGGATGTTAGGACCACTAAGATTTCTCTCACCACTCCTGGATTGGTAGCCTCACACTCCTGCAATCTCAAAATCTCCTCACAACTATCTCGTCAGTTCAACAATAGTGACAGGTACAAATGAGGTGGCATTGTGGGTCGACCAGCCATATATAATCCCTTTTTCCCAACTTCCACACTCTATTAAAGGAGCCCAGAACCTCTGTTTTATGATCTGTTCTCAACCACGGGATCGTGGCCCCACCATATACACATTTGGATGCCCTAGGTCACAATTTGCACTTGACCCTGAAGGATATTTTTCTCACGTCACGTTTAGGTAGGCATGCTCACTTTCAATTTTATCAAATAACTATTATATTTTATTTATCATAAGATAGTGTTCACGTCGGGTATTTGGTTTTCATGTGTGCGAGTACTTGTTCCACAAGATTACAACCCCTTCAGGTATATGTTTGACACTGGCATGTAATTATTCCCTCTGTAAATCAATTGCATATCCTAGTCACACCCTCTAACATTTACCTTTAGGGTCCCTACATTTATCTCTACAGTAACGTCACCTCTACCACATTTTGGTAATTTCATCTGATAGCACTCTCACCCACATGAGTTGTCCCATTCATATTTTCCCCTTGAAACTTGACACTCATGTTAATTTCACCCCCTAGGGATGGGAGTCCCAATAATCTTATTCACTTCCAAGAATGAACCCCATACTTTTTCTCATCATATTGATAATCTTTCCAATGGAATCCCAGATCATATCGTATTGGTTCTATTGACTACATCTCCGCAGTTTCATTATCCATCCATATCATCCACCATCAATTTTCCCATCTGCATATAGTTATCCTCCATATACTTACCTAATACATAAACCCACCCATGGGACCCCCACCCTCCACCGGTTTTATTTCACAAACTTGCACCCTCACGGGCCAAGCCATCTTTCACTAGGACACATGTTTCTGTATATGTATACCCAACCCAAATTATTCTTTATTTCTTTGGTAACTGTATAAAGCCTTTGTTTCTAGCATATACATAGATTTTTCATCGTAATCCTTGATGACCTTCTTTTCCTGGCAAAGCAATCCATATCGCCCTTGGTTTGGGAATCCACTCTTTTTTCATTCTGACATCGTTCACGAATACCAAGTAACCCAAGTCCCTATACCCATGATTTCTGAGTTTTTTTGCTTTGTTAGCCTCTGGCATAGTTTAACCCTGTATCTAGTTGTCCCCCTGACACTAGATCCAGTTTTACAGTTACTTCTAGTTGTTATAACCTAGGTCTGCATCTCTGCCCTTTTCCCTCCTTTTCCCTATACATCCATCCATTCTGATTTTTATGATTTCTTTCTTAGCTCATTCTCCATTGCTTAAATATTCATCTTCATGGCCCTTGCTTTTCTTTGCGTATTTTGCACCATCGTTTTTCTTTCTTGAAAGAGGATCACATGTCTGGTTTGAGTTTCAAATGTGTGTCATCATTTTTCCACTAATGGAGATATGCAGGTGCACCAAGTTTTTGTTTATGCAGGAGATATATAGGTCTAATAAATACAATGAAATCTCAGTAAGCTTCCACATAATCTAGAAGTGAATCAGAGAAGGCCATGTCAAACTCGAAATACACGCAGACGGACATGCTGACTCAATGGATGGTGAAGATCTGTAATTGATGTAAGATCAACGATTCCCGTGGAATTCAAGGTTACAAAGCATGAAATACATGATTTTTTGTAACAGGGTGCCTAAATATCATGTACATCCCCATCGTCGGCATCCCCATCTTCTAGATCGACAGTCCTCACATGCTTTCGGACCACCCCAAACTTTCTACCTTTAACAACGGGGGGGGTCCAGAAAAGTGGTTTCCCCATGCTCGAGCCCACCTAACATGGAGCATCCTCATGATTTCAGACCCCCCCCCCCCTCTGAAATCCTGCTAGACTACCTCCCAATACTGCCCCTCTCACCATGCACCATTTGTCCTCCACTCACCTCCACTCACAACTACCACCTATCACCACCTTACACCTATCTTCCACTCATACTCTTGTCACCTCCCATGTGTCTAACACTCCTCTCACGACACGCCACCTATCACCTACCAACCACATTTCATTCCACGTCACCTCCACTCACCTCTACTCAAATTCTCGATTCCTCTCTCTACGTCATTTTCATCCATGTAGTCCACATCCACACATATCATCTCCTATTGGACGCTTGGCTCCATGTGTCCCTCCATGACCATTGGGCCGACAACCTTTCAAGAAAATCTTTTTGAAAGTACAGATGGTAGTTGACGATTCGAAACGAAGTGCACTTAATGGCCACGGCTTTGTTATAGGCAGAGAGTTATGCCTCGGTCTTAGTTATAGAATGCTCCAAAAATTTAGTGAAGAAGAAGATCAAGTGAAGATATGCCCATGTAGTCGGTTACCCTCCAAAATCATCAAACATCATGCAAGCATGCCAGGACTCGACACAAAACCTTGTTATGTCACTCCTAGTTTTTCTACCAATCATAGTGCATGTAGCACATGCAAAAGTTCAGTCTCAGAGATAGTTGCAGTTTTGAATTGATCAATTATGGGATTCGGTTAGATTAATTAAATGAGTGGTCTTCTTTGTGTGATAAGAACCACTCTTTTTTATTAAGTCTAGTGTTAATTATACATGTTGTACTCCATGCAAATGTTTTAGTTAAGTTAATGATTTTTTCTACAATTAGTTATCCAGAGTTAGGTCTCAGTCCCAGATGGACGAGAACCTATGCAACTTTGTTAAATATGTAGTCTTTGTATGTTTTAAGGGTTGGGAGTTTTTTGGAAGGAAAGTAAAAGAAGAAGAAGAATTGGAACTTCTCAGTTAATTGTAAAGTTTTCTACCTAGTGAATATATGTTGATGATAGTTGTGTTCTCTTACTCAAATCTTTATGTGTTGATTCTTATCTTAAATGCAGATTTTGTGATGTGTGCAATGTACATTTCCTTATTCTTTCAGATATTGTTTTAGTTTATATTTTTTTGTTTATGCAACCAGTTATACAACTATTGTTCAGGGAAAGATCCACTATTTTGCAACATGTTGAATGATTTGCATCTATATGTTTGTCTAAGTCTTGAGATATTATTTTAGGTCTTAGTTTTCACACAGCAGGTGATTCATTGCATTGCTAGTTTTTGTTGTCTATTTTTGTATTTTCATACCCTCAATTGTCATTTAATACCCATACCATTACCAAAGGAGAACCTACTTTTATACTGTGTGGCCTGTCCTACCAGAGCACCATCTTTGAAAACCTATCCTTAAGATTACCAACAAAACCTACTTGTAAAAAAAGAATCATTACTAAATTGAGGTGGCCTAGCTTTTCCCTTTAGCAGTCAAGTGCAGACCTTAGAACCAACATATTATGGTGCTTCTACCGGGGAACAAAGTAATGTTATAGAAATATTTTCATCACCCCATGCAATATTGCAAAGAAGGCCTTTTTCCATTTCCCTATGTAGACTTAAAATCCCTTCTTTGCAAATCCCAGAGCTAAAAATATAATTTTCTCCACATATATGCACCTTTCCTACTATAAAGCATGTGTATATGCAAGTTACACCACTACAACCTACATACATCGGTAAATGTGCCCAAAATTGAAAAATCGTGTCGGGTTCCATGTCACTTCACGAGATCAATGATCCTTGGCCTTCCATAGACTGGAAATGTTCTGAATCGGCCCTTCAGTTCCACTTGAAGGCTATAAATGGGCCAAATTTGAGCTATGGAAAAGACGAGAAATAATTTGACTTTGAGAGAAAAGTTTCTCTGGAGAAATTATTCACTTCACATTGAGTCTACGTCCCTTTGTCCTTTAAGTCTGAACACATTGTTCAGCCCCCAATCTCTTCCCTTACTGATTGAGAACTTAATTGTCTCTCTTATATGATCTTGCCTTTGGTGGAGTACTGAAGTGGTGGAGTCCCAGTTGGAAGGAACTTGGTTTCTCATTTTTTGAGTTGTTCCAACACGTAAGTTTTTAACTTATTCACTTCCACTGATTATATCTTAATAGAAATACTATTTTCTCGTCCAATTAATATCTTGCAAATATTTGAATTATTATTCCATGGGTGTATTTGTTATGAATGTTGATGGATTATGTTATTGAATGTGCTAACATTATATATTATCACCATATTCTTATGTTGCTTGGTTGTTGAGGACTAGTTGTAGGTGTATTTATTTGGGTCAAGTGCTCAACAGTGGACTTCATCAAATGGCTGGACGAGGTAGGCCTTGTATCTTGTCTTGCTAGCATATTTGTCTATATAAAATAGAGTTAGTTGATTTCTGCATTCATTTTCGTCTATTGTGGTTTACCCATTTCCATAGAGAGATTTTCCTCATAACAAGTAATGAAATATCTATCCCTAGGAGAATGAAATTGATTATCTCTGACCTTTGATGGTGAACAAAGATTAGACACAGACAGATTGCCATCTTTCACCTGGCGAATCCACTTAGTAGAATTTCCAAAAGAAATATTGGTGCCCAGAAAAGGATTCAACAGATCCAAATATGAACATAGTAAAGCCACCAAGGCTAATAATAACCCTGAGAAGGACATAGTAGTCTCTAAGCCAGAAGGGAAATTAAGGAAATCCACTGTAGCTCAGTGATATACCTCCCCCCTCAATGGAAAATTTGTTCACAAAGAGTCTACTTCTCTTCATCATCAAAAGAAGATTGAATTTTCTATCCCTGAGAATCATAATTCCAAGAAACCTCAGACATCTTCAACTCCTAACTCTAATTCATCGTCCAGTCCATCATCCACCCCTGTAGCTCCCATAAATATTCAGATTCATGTTACCCAAGCCATGGTTTCTTATAACATGATGGATATCATAATTGTTTACAAATATGCACCCCTAGTTCTTCCTGTAGGCGTACATGCCCTCCCAACCACAAATTACATGAAATATTTACCCAAGTATAATGGGGAAGGTGAGGTTATTGTTGAGGAACATCTGGTAGCCTTTTATAGATTTGCAGACAACTTTAACATTTAATATAAAATTGTGTGGATGAGGTTGTTTATGTTGAGTCTGGAAGGGGGAGTCAGAAAATGGTTTAGGGGTTTTCCTCTAGCCTCCATTGCAGATATTGAGGCATTGCATGAAACTTTCTTAAAACAGTGAGGAGATAGGAGATATTATCTCTACTACATCACTGAGTTTGGGGCCCTAAAGAGAAATAATTGTGAATCTATTTCAGATTTCACCAAGAGATTAAATAAGATGTATGGTAGAATCCATGATGAGATCAAACCAACTGAATCCTCTGCCAAGATCACTTATGCCAACGCATTTGATGCAGATTTATCCCTCCTGATGAGTAAAATAGGTTCCACCACACTGTTGTCCATGCAAGAAGCATCCATTGAGGTCGAATCTAATATCTTGGCATCAGACAGTTTAAACACTAGATCTAATAAAGACAAGAAGAAAGAGAGATATGATTCCTCTGCCTCGTCTAACCCAACCACATTCAGTCTCCCACCTGATGAAATGACCAAAACTTTGAAGGATCTGACATCTGAAATAGCTAAGCTAAAATGGGAATCCAAACAACCAAACATAGCTTTTCAAGGGGTTGGAAATAGAAATACAAACTAATTTATAAGGCCTGATGATGCCCCTTATATAATGCAGTGAGACGGGAGGAATGTTGATGATCAAAGGGTAGTGCCTCCTTTCCAAAACAATCAGATTGAGGATATGGATGCATGCAGTGATGTTGTGGATGATATTGTTGTACTTTTCAATGAAACAAATTATTATATCATTCATTTAACATAGCAAGAATATGAGGTAGAAAAGTTGTCAAATCAGTTTGATAATTAGATAGGGGAAGAGGGAGTTAGTTAAGTCCAACCACAGAAGAAATATGATTTGAGGACAAGAACAAGGGCTCCATAACCCACAACATCTAATCAAAACAAGCAGGCGGAAGTCCCTGCCAAGACAAAATCAAGTAAATATATGCCATCTAAAACTCAACAACTTCCCCCATCTAAATGTCCAGTCCCATAAATAAAGGAAGATGATAGGCCACCAACCTCTTTAATCCTAGAACATGAATTGAGAAAGATCAAGATCCTTGTGCCTTTGACATAATTGATGAAGAATGAACCTTTCAAAAAATATATCATGAAAGTTTTGCAACCAACTTCTCCTATTGTATCTTCTGATGTAATTAGTTTGCAGGCTGAGAACCCGGCCATTACAGTGGATCCACACATTGAGGATGGCTCTAATTCTTCTCCACCATTCTATATATATTTAGATGGTCATGAAAAGATCTTGCATAATTGTCTTATGGACTTAGGAGCCTCACACAATGTTATGCCCAAAGTTGTTATGGAAGAACTAGGTCTGGAGATCACCAAACCTTAGCAAGACCTATAATCCTTTGATTCTAAGAAAGTAAAATGTCTAGGACTGATAAAGGATATGGAGGTTTCTTTGGCACAGTTACGAATGAAGAGTGTAGTGATGGACAATGTGTTGATTAAGGTTGGTTGTCATTGATGTCAACCCTTGAAGAAAGCCCCATATGACAAAGGTTTGGGTAATGGACACAATATTGTTTGATGTAAATATGACTCATTATTGTTTTTTCATGGTTGATAAGAAGTAAATATGTATGAACTCCAAAGTGGTCCCCTTATGGTGAAAGCCCTCACGGGAAGACGTTTTGTGCGGTAAGAGAACCCATGCTTAATTGTGGAATAATGAGATGAAGGAAAGTGCATTTATCAGGGAAAATATTCTATATGAATATTTCTTATCATTTCATTTCCAGTGGTATGTGGAACGCCACATAATTCCTCACGGTTAGAGAGTTATGGCCATGAGAAGTTGCAGACCCCAGGTTTGGGTAATGGACCCAAGTTTGTTTCATGGGTAACGGTATGAGTTATGACATATTTTCAGATAATACTATTCTATATGAATAGCACATGTCATTCCATTTCTGGTGATATGTAGAATGTCACATAACTCCTCACAGTTTGAGAGTTATGGCCTTACGAAGTTGGAGGACCCTCATATGTCATCTAGAAGCCCCAAAAGGTCAAAGTAGTCAAAGTGGTTTAAGAGATTTTAAAAGGTAAATAATAAAGTGAAGTGATGAGTGTATTATAATTCAAGTGAATACAAAATAAATTGTTTCAATAATAAATTTAATGGAGAAATTATAAGTGTACCCAACCCTAAAATACGGAAAGTGGGCCAAGTGACCTAGAATATGTTTTTAAGGAAGCTACTTGGATAGTATAAATAAGAGGCAAGGCTCTCTCATTTGAATCACACTTGAGAATATTGAATATTTATATGTTTCTGAGGTCACCAAGGATATCTAAACTAGAATTCTGAGTGAAGGTGAAGAAAAGAAGGCTGAAATGCAAGGAAGGATAAATTCTTTTGATGGTGCTTTCTAAGGTATGTTATTTACAGGTCATCTCACCATTTTCGCTATAAATGTTTTTCTATAATGATTCAGACCATGAAATTTCTATGAAAGTGAGAAAACATATCCAAGTATCTGTGGAAAAACAATTTATCTTGTGGTTCGTTGTATTTTTGGAGTTACACTCCGTGGAAAATAGGGTTTGTGGTCAGTCCTGAAACTAGTCAAAATAAGGTGTTTTGGGTAAGAACATCATAACTTCCTCATAACAGATATAAATTCATTGATATCAAATGTTTTGGTTAGGGTAAAGTATTTAGTATTCTTTTTAATAGTTTCAAATCATTTCATCAAATATTTTGTGTGGGGCACGCTCTACAAGGTCGCTCTATAGAATAAGACAGAATTCAGCAAGGTATGCCATTTTTGCTATAACTCCTTTTCTGAGAGGTTCCAAGTAGTGAAACTTGGAGGAATTACATAAAAAACACTGAAGAACATTTTGTATCAGTTTCATATCTTTATAAATTACAAGTTCAAAGTTATGATTACTTCAAGTTAGGGTTGTTGACTAATCCAAAACTAGGCATGTAAGACTAAAGAAAAGTTAGATGAAAATGCTAGTCTCTTGTTTTTAAAGTTAAGGAAGGTTTGTAGGAATGTGATCATATACACCAGGTCTATTACAGAGCTACAAATCATATTTGGATGATGAAATTAATGAGGGCTTTTGGTTGTGGTACATGTTGAGTACATGGTTGAGACACATAGTTGATGAGTTGGCGCACATACATGAGGTGTATAGTTGATTATGTTGGTACATATTGATGAGTCATAGTTGATGATTAGTTGACACATGATTGGTACATACTCGGTACATGGTTGGATGCACTTGTTTATGGTACAGTTTGATTACAGGTTGGTGCATGGTTGATGCACTTGTTTATGGTACATTTTGATTACAAGTTGAGGTACAGGATGATGCATGGTTGATGCATGGTTCAGATTTATTGGTACAGGTTTACATCATTATATCTCATAGTGATAGTATGATAGCGGTTCCAACATTCTACTTCTACTTCAGGGTGGTAGGACGGGGCAAGGACAGGTGGTTGTAGCCACCTTCCAATTGTAGCCAGAGAACATTGAGGGTTGTAGCCTCCTTCTGGTTCTAGCCAGAGAATTGGGGAGTTGGAGCTTCCCTCAGGTTGTAGCCTAATAAACTAGGGGGTTGAAGCCTTCTTCGAGTTGCAGCTGGAAAACAAAGGAAGTTGGTGCTTCCAATTAATGTAATTCTTCAAGACATATAAGAAAAAACATTATGTGGTTTTCTCTCGATTTGGGTTTACACGTAAAACATTAGTGTACTGTGTATGTGTGTGATTGTTTATTTCTTACTGCTCATTATTGGATAATAATTCTACATTGATATAACATTTGAAGAAAAAGAATTATAATTACACTATTATTGATTCACCCCCCCTTTCAGTAATCCAACAATTGGTATTAGAGAAGGTTCCTTCAGAAATCAGTTTAACCATTGAAAGGTAGATCATGGAGAGTACCAACTAGTATAAAAATGGAATACCACAGGTTGATGGATAGAAGTATTCTTTTTGGAGCATAATGATGAAGTCATATATACAGGCACAAGTATTTCAAGTTTGGCAATCAATTGTAGATGGATACACAGCACCAACAGTTCCACCAACAAATGACAAAGTAGTGAAACTTGGTGAGAATAATTCCAAATCCATAAATGCACTTTTGAATGGTCTCAGTGATACGGTATTCACCAAAGTTTCACATTGTAAATCTGCTAAATAGATTTGGGACAAGCTTTGAAATATTTATGAAGGATATTCAAAATTCAAATTAGCAAAGCTTCAAACTTACAAAGGTCAGTTCAAACATCTAAAATTGAAGGAAGATGAAGATATCACAGCCTACTTCTTACAAGTCGATGAAACAATGAATGCAATCATAGGATTGGGAAAAGAAATCGAAGAATATGTAATTGTTCAAAAGGTACTAAGATCTCTTCCTATGAGATTCAACCCTAAGATATCAGCACTAGAAGAAAGATCAGATCTAAACTCAATAAGCATGGACGAACTGCATAGAATCTTCACATCATACGAGATCATAACTGAACAGGAAAATCCATATGTAAAAGAAGCATCCTTCAAAGCATCCAAAATATCAAAGCAAAATAAAAAGGAACAAGAAGAATATAGAAGCAGTTGAGTTGTCTTGGAAGATGATGAAGAAGTGGCCAACTTCGTCAAAAGACTGAACAAGGGAACCAACGGTAGGTACAGAGGTAAGCTTCCTTTAATTTGTTTTAATTGTGATGGTATTGGTCATTTTTCTAACAAATGTCCTCATAAGAAAAAGAGAAATGATGAAGGTTACTCAAAAGGCAAAGAAACATATAAAGGTAAAAGAACTACAAAGAAAGTTTTCAAGAAAAACTCTTGCACCAAAGAAGACATCTCATCATCAGATGAAGATGAAGTCAGTGACAATGAAACATGGATAGTTCTATTCATGGTAGTAGAAGACTCTAATAAATAAGACT
>ML827187.1:92041-104033 GCA_009831015.1 Picea engelmannii | reverse complement strand
CAAGGAAGGATAAATTATTTTGATGGTGCTTTCTAAGGTATGTTATTTACAGGTCATCTCACCATTTTCTCTATAACGTTTTTTCTGTAATGATTCAGACCGTGAAATTTCTATTCAAGTGAGAAACCATATCCAAGTATCTGTGGAAAAACAATTCATATTGTGGTTCGTTTTATTTTGGGAGTGACACTCCGTGGAAAATAGGGTTTGTGGTCAGTCCTGAAACTAGTCAAAATCAGGTGTTTCGGGTAAAAACGTCATAACGTCTTCATAACATATCTAAATTCAGTTGGACAAAATGTGTTGGTTAGGGTACAACTTGTAGTATTGTTTTTAATAGTTTCATATCATTTCATCAAATATTTTGTGCGGGGCATGCTCTACAAGGTCGCTCTATAGAATAAACCAGAATTCAGTAAGGTATGCCATTTTTTATATAACTCCTTTTCTAAGAGGTTCCAAATAGTGACACTTGGAGGAATTGCATAAACGAAACTGAAGAACATTGTATATCATTTTCAGATCTTTATGCATTACAGGTTCAAAGTTATGATTACTTCAAGTTAGGGTTGTTGACTAATCCAAAACTAGGCATGTGAGACTAAAGAAAAGTTTGATGAAAATGCTAGTCTCTTGTTTTTAAAGTTAAGGAAGGTTTGCAAGAATGTGATCATATACACTAGGTCTATTACAGAGCTACAAATCATATTTGGATGATGAAATTGATGAGGTATTTTGGTTGTGGTACATGTTGAGTACATGGTTGAGACAAGTAGTTGATGAGTTGGCGCACATACATGAGGTGTATAATTGATGATGTTGGTACATATTAATGAGTCATAGTTGATGAGTAGTTGACACATGATTGGTACATACTTGGTGCATGGTTGGATGCACTTTTTTATGGTACAGGTTGATTACAGGTTGGTGCATGGTTGATGCACTTGTTTATGGTATAGGTTGATTACAGATTGAGGTGCATGTTGATTCATGGTTCAGATTTATTGGTACAAGTTTACAACAGTATATCTCACAGTGATAGTGTGACAGTGATTCCATCATTCTACTTCTACTTTAGGGTTGCAGGACGAGGAGAGGACAGGTGGTTGTAGTCGGAGAACATTGAGGGTTGTAGCCTCCTTCTGTTTGTAGCCAGAGAATTAGGGAGTTGGAGCTTCCCTCAGGTTGTAGCCTGACAAACTAGGGGGTTGGAGCCTCCTTCCAGTTGCAGTTGGAAAACAAAGGAAGTCGATGCTTCCAATGAATGTAATTCTTCAATACATATAAGAAAAAGAATTATGTGGTTTTCTCCCAATTTGGGTTTCCACGTAAAACATTGGTGTATTGTGTATGTGTGTGATTGTTTATTTCTTACTTCTCATTATTGGATAATAATTCTACATTGATATAACATTTGAAGAAAAAAATTTATAATTACACTATTACTGATTCACCCCCCCCTCTCAGTAATCCAACACATTGTTGTGGCTGACATTCCCCCAAAGTTTGGTGTGATCTTATCCAAAACTTGGGCTAAGAAGGTTGGAGGATCATTACAAATCGACCTCAATTATGACACCATCCATGTGTTTGGAGGAGAACAAAGGAGAATATGCAGAGATGTAAGGTTATCCTACATTGTCAATGATCATTAGAACCCAAGGAATCACCCCATTTTTTTTTTTGAGGATGATATTGGTTCATCTATTTTTCATTTAAATGATGATGAACCTGAAATATTTGTTAGCCAATACAAAGGTTAGCCACTGACAGGTCAGCAAAAAAATGTATGGAAAATGTATTTCAATGGCTCGTCATCTAAGGAAGGATCAGGTGCAAGTATATTCCTTATTTCCCCTTCAGAATAGGTAATGACACTCTCTTATAAGTTGGAGTTTGAAACTACTAATAATATAACTGAATATGAAGCTCTGGTGTTGGGATTGAGGGTTGCCAAAGACATGGCCATTGATTGTCTAGTAGTTTTTGGTGATTATGAGTTGATCATCAATCAAGTGAGGAACATCTATCAATCTAAACAATAGAGGCTAAATCAATACAGAAACAAGGTATGGGATCTGATCGATAATTTATTTCTAGCATTTAGCATTTCCTTCATTCCTAGAGAGAAGATTTAGAAGGAAGATTATCTGACCTTAGTGGCCAACACTTTCATGCCTCCCATTGGCCCAAATATTAAATATCAGGTGGAGATCAGACATAGAACAACCATACCAAACAACATAAAGAACTAGCAAGTATTTAGTGATGATCTAGAGCTACAGATATTTCTACACACCATTGATGAATTCTACAATATATCAATATATCAATTGATCAAGAAAGTCAAGAAGGTGAAAATGAGGAATTAGAAGATCAACAAACACCTCATATGTTGAAGACAATAGTTGGTCATGATATTGTGGAGCTGAAAACCAACCACATTCCAAGAGGACAAGTTCCATTGGAAAGTTTGTTTGACAGTAACGATGTCTACAGAGGATATTCCATGAAGAAATTGAAAGAAGAGATAACCAATTGCAATATTAGGACAATTGAGAATCCCAAGCTCATCATGTTGTCCAAAGAAATAGTTGTAGAACAAAAGGACAGGTATGTCAGTCCCATAAAAAAAAAAATGATATTTTTGTATGGTCCTATGAATATTTCAAGACATTTGACATTGACATCATCCAGCACAAGATCCCTCTAAAAGCTAGATACAATCCATTCATACAGAAGATTCAGAAATTTAATCCCATGTTAATGTCCATAATTGAGAAAGAGATGAAAATAATGTTTGATGCCAAGATTATTGTACCATTGAGGTACTCAAACTAGGTGGCCAACTTAGTACCTGTAAGGAATAAAAATGGGGAGATATGCTTGTGTGTTGATTTCAGAAATCTCAACAAGTGTTCTCTGAAGGAAAATTACCCCCTCCCTATGATGGATCATATTTTACAAAGGGTGGTAGGTGCACACAAAATTTCCTTTTTAGATTGATACTCTACCAGATAGTAGTGTGTGAGTAAGATAAAGAAAAAACAACAATCACCACCCCTTGGGGAACATTCATGTATGACAAGATGCCTTTCGGGAGGATGAACGCAGGGGCCACTTTTCAGAGGGCCATGGGCATAGCTTTCGTGGACGAAAATGACAAATTTATGGTTATATAATTGGATGAAATCACCATTTTCTCCAAGTCTAATGATGAACATTTGTATCATATGGAGCAAGGTTTCAAGAAACACAGGAGATATGGAATATCTCTAAATCCTAGGAAGTCTCACTTTTCCATGCTAGAAGGAAAGCTCATCGGCCACATCATATCAGCAGGAGGTATAAAAATTGATCCAAAGAGGGTTTGTTCCATTAAAGAGATTGATATCCCCGGAAATAAAAAGGTTCTCCAGTCTTTTATTGGTAAGATAAACTTCCTCAGACATTTTGTGCCAAATTTTGCTGAAATTTTGAAGCCTATCACTAACATGTTGAAGAAAGATGTTGTGATAAAATGGTCACTAGAGGCAAAATAAGAATTCCAAAGGATCAAGCAAACTTTATTTGAAGCCCCTATATTAGCCAACCCTAACTATACCAAGGATTTCTTCATCTTCTCTTTTTCTTTAGAGGAGACCATTGATGTCATCCTACTGCAGAAAAATGAAGAAGGGCATGAAAATCCCATAGCCTGTTTTAGCATAGCTCTCCGACATGCTAAGATGAAGTATGATATACTAGAGAATCAGTCTTATGCATTGGTCAAAGCACTTAAATCTTTTAGGGCTTATGTGTTACAATCTAGCATAACAACCTTTGTTCTTATCAGTAGTGTCAAAGAGATTCTAGTCTAGCCAGACATTGAGGGAAAAAGAGGGAAGTGGATTGTCAAACTATTGGAGTATGACCTGCACATAAATCCCACCAAGTTTATAAAAGGAAAAGGACTTGCCAAGTTCTTATCAGAATCAAACTGTAAGGTGTTATAATTGCATCAAATATTCACGCAATCATATGCACCCCTCATACAACCTAAACAAGACAACTTACATGTATTTTAAAACTACTTCGCTTCACCTTGGTATAAAAAAATTGTTTATTCTCTACAACATTTGTAATGTCCACCTGATCAGAATCTAGACCAGGGGACAAAATTTTGCTCAAAAATCAAAGTTCTTGGAATTGCCTCAAAACAAATGGGTGTGTATCCCTCATCGTCATGAACCCAATGCAACTCAAACGAGTTTAAATAGAAGTCGGATGAGTGAAATATCACGATCTGTTCGAATTGCCAAGTAGGCAAAAAAAATTGTTGATTGTACAAACCGTACAGTTCATACAGATGATGTGGCAGAGGCCGTACATCTGGCATGGCATGTTTGTATGCTGAGGTGGAATTTGACGTGGTAGACATTGATGGTAGGACACGTGGACGAATAGACTGTTGACACGTGATATGATTGTGGCGAATGGGGTGGTGCCACGTGGCCCAGACATGGGCTGCCATGTGGCACCGTTTTATTTGATATGGTTGTCAAAATTATATGGAGTCTGTGGGGATCGAACCCTGGACCTCCCGCCAAGTTGGATCACCTTCACATGGCATGGGCTACCAATATCCCACGCATTACTTCTTGTCATATAAATGGTTGCGAATATATTTAAGTTTGCATGTATTAAAGTTTGGGCACGGACAGGGTTGGGGATAATCCCCAGCCCCCGTTCACATACATAACCATATGACCACCGCGTGTGTGTGTTCAAATATC
Source organism: Picea engelmannii (assembly GCA_009831015.1). Lineage (NCBI taxonomy): Eukaryota > Viridiplantae > Streptophyta > Pinopsida > Pinales > Pinaceae > Picea > Picea engelmannii. Next base: position 99,258 of record ML827187.1, on the reverse strand, counting down.
TGACCCATTTAAACACTTGTTGCTTATCCATTTGATTTGAACAACAGTTAGCCCTGGCCTTTTGTGCGCGGTCACATGGTCATACGACCAGGGGCTTGGCGGTTAGGGGGCTTAATTCCATTAATCATTCAACAGTTTTGCCCATTTTGTGATTATGTGTCAGTGCTATGTTTTAGCACAATATTGAGCACGTGAGCTAGGTTGGACACACAGAGGTGAATTTTGGCGAACCAGAGACAACAAGCTTGAAGGAGGGAAATGGTAGGAGGCCTAACTTCTTTATTTTTTGGCCAAATGAGGTGCCGAAAAAGCCCAGCTAGGGGTTTTTGGATGTTTTGAATCCATTGGCACTATTTTCAAAGGAATTTGAAGCTTATTTTGTAGGTTTTTCACCATTTAAGTTTCAGAGAGCTCTAGGGAGATTGAATCCCCCATTGATGGAGGCCATGCTCATATGAGCCCAAGTCTGTTTTTTGTGACTGAATAGACATTTTTTGGCTAATTGTTATGCTCTGAAGACATTGGGATAGGTTTCAGATCCCTTTGAGGACTTTATTGTTTTTCCCACAAGGAAGCTCAAGGAAAGCTCAAGGCCACATGTAGAAGAGGTCATGCTCGGATGAGCCATGATCTGTTTTAAAAGTACTATTAGTCATTTCTGGGGTTTTTATGTATTCTAAACCCAATGGTACAGTCAGTAAATCCATTGGAGTTGAGCAGCATCTTGTAAAAGAATATTTGAAAAACTAATCCCAGAGAGCCTAGTCCATTGAAGGAGGCTCAAGGAGATGTAGCCCGGTTGGGGTTGAACTCCTTTATCATCTTTTTCTTGTTGTGAGTTTGTTGGTTATATCTGCTGCAAGATATGTTTGTTGTGTATTTATTTAAAACACATATTTAATATTACAAATATCTCACACATAAACATTTAAAAGAAGCATGAAATTGACACATAAAACTTCTTGCATAACTAAGACATTGAGCAAGGTCCTGGAAAGTTTTATTTTAATGAAGTAGAGGGTGCTTGCATAGCATAACAAGTCAGCCCCCTATTTTCAGATCAAGTGGTATCAGAGTTTAGTTTGTTTTTCTCATGTCATTGCCATTTATAGCTAGAGATTTAGTTGTTGGTATTATTGTGCAAGTTTTGTGTTGAATTTTGATATCTTGCAAGGATGGAGGAAGCTTCAAACATTGATATCTCTCATACATCTTCATTATCCAAATTCTTTGACAAAGAGATATTGAAGGAGTTTGTAACCATGAGATATTTGGTACAAGAGTTGTGGGAAGAAATAAAATAGAGCATTGTCCTTCAAGAGCAGTTGATGGACATGAAGGAGGAGAAGCACCAGCTTCTTGAAAAGTTGCATGAGATGGAGACTCAACTCCATGAGGCAAATGAAACCCTTACCAAGTACATGCATGAACATGATGTATGTAATGTTGGTTTTTCTTCAAATTCCTCTCAAGATGAATGCTTTGGTGTTTTTGAAAATCACACAAGAGGAATAGGGTCCAAGTTATTGTTAAAAATGGGCTATGAAGGTAGAGGGTTAGGAAAGCATGCACAAGGAATTTTTGAGCCTATTGTTGTTAAGGAGAGACCCAAGTATTGTGGTCTTGGATATGAACAAAGAGATGGAGCAAATTCCAAAGTTGAGGAGACAAGGGAAAAAGTTCCAAGAACAAATTTTGTTTCAAGTTCAATCCCTCAAGCATGCAAAGAGTGTGTTCAATATGAATGCAAATGTATGAAACAAGAGAGTTGTGACAACCATGAGGATAAGAAAAAAAAAATTGGTCTTCAAAAGAGAGCTAGTAACTCTTCAAATTCACCTCCTCAAGAAGGCTATAAAGGTGAATGTTCAAGAACTTTTTTGCAAGTTCAATCTCTCAAGCATGCAAAGTATGTGTTCAAGATGAATGCAAATGTGTGAAATGAAAGAGTTGTGACAGCGATGGGGACAAGAACACTATTGTTGGTCTTCAAAGGAGAGCTTGTAACTCTTCCAATTCACCTCCTCAAAGAGGAGATAAAGGTGAATGTTCAAGGTATCTTTCTACCTATCATTTAGTTGCTTTTGATTATGTTAAACATGATAAATTTGCATGTAAAAATGTAAGAAAAAGTCCATGTACATATTGTGGTTTATATAACCATCATATTTCAAAATGTTGGAAAAGATTGACCACTTTCAAGAAACTTTCCAAGCAAAGACAACTTGAAAAGAGGATGCAAAAGATTTGCACTCATTGCTAGAAGAGGGGTCATATCATTGACCAATGTTGGACATTGCATCCAACCACTCATCCACAACACAAGAAGCAGATGGATAAAGATATTGGCAAGAATGGAAGAGGAGATTCCATCATTGATGTGAGTCAAGATGATTCACAAGAGGACGATTTTCAACAGAAAAATTCGCCATTGAGTTGGCTTAGTAAGAAATGGTTGAATTTCTTGAGCAAGTAAGGCTTGCATTTTTCTATTGTAGATGCACATTTCAGCCTTATGTATGCATTTATGTTGAGAGTATGACAAGTACAATTTGTATGATGCAAGTTGCATGTGAATGCAATTCGTTTGAAGTCATTCTTGTTTGTTGCACAACTTCGCCAGGAGGATGTAAAAGAGGGGTATGATTCTCACTTGTTACAGCCTTATATCTTTTTCATATTCAGCTCTTATGTACCCACATGTTTTGGGTTCATGTACTTATGTTTGTACTTGAAGGAGAGTGAAGAGTCATGCACATGCCTGTGTTTTTGTGTATGAGTAAGCAGTGAACCTGGTGATAGTTCATCCTGAATGACTCATGATTGGAACATGATTTTGTATCATGAATGTCGACTTTTCATTTTGGGAAGGTCGATATGTTTCTAATGTGTCTCGAATTGTGTCGTTGTTGTCTTAATGACTATGTTGTGTCGATCATGTTTTTCGACTTATGTTTAGTCGATGGTTTTTGTTGGCTTGTAAGTTGATTTTGAGTACACCAAGATGTAGGAAAATGCCATGTGCTTTGATGAAGTACAAGATGTGACCATTTTCTTGAAGAGAAAAAAGACTTTGCTGGCATCATTTTCAGTTTTGTATGAACTTGTTTTCAAGATTGATGGTTTTCTTGGTTTGTGACAAGATGTCGCAGGAAAGTTTTTGCAGCCATTGTAGAGTGGATTGTTTTGACGCCAAAGAGTTCACAAGAGGGACTTGATTCTCAGTGGGAAGACTGGCAGTGTTCCAGGCACAAAGAGAATAGTGGGTCAGTAGCAGCCAGAGAGTGGTTGAGGGACATAGCCAGTTGCAGTGCAAGGCATGTCAAGGTATCCAGGTGATTCTCAAAAAGACTTTTCAAGTAGAATCAATTGATAGAACTTGGAAGAAGAAGAGAATTGAAGTTCAGGTAGATAATCATAAGATTTTGTGGGTCCAAAAGCCTTTCAGTGGGAAGGCGTGATCAGAATCTAGACCAGGGGACAAAATTTTGCTCAAAAATCAAAGTTCTCGAAATTGCCTCAAAACAAACGAGTGCATAGCCCTCATCGTCATGAACCCAACACAATTCGAACAGGATCAAACGGACATCGGATGAGTGAGATATCACGATCTGTTCGAATTGCCAAACATGCAAAACAAATTGTTGATTGTACAGTCCGTACAGATGACATGGTAGAGTCCATACATATGACATGGCATGTCCATACACTGAGGTGGAATTTGACATGGCAGGCATTGATGGTAGGATACGTGGACGAATAGACTGTTGACACGTGGTATGATTGTGGCGAATGGGATGGTGCCACATGACCCAGACATGGGTTGCCACGTGGCACTGTTTTATTTGATATGGTTGTCAAAATTATATGGAGTCCATGGGGATCGAACCCCGGACCTCCCGCCAAGGTGGAGCGCCTTCACATGGTGTGGGCTACCAATAGCCCACGCATTACTTCTTGTCATATAAATGGTTGTGAATATATTTAAGTTTGCATGTATTAAAGTTTGGGTGCGGACAGGGCTAGGGCTGATCCCCAGCCCCCGTTCACATACATAACCATATGACCCCAAAACCCATGAATTTAAAGCCCCAGCCCATTTAAACACTTGGCGCTTATCCATTTGATTTGAACAACGGTTAGCCCCGGCCTTTTATGCGCGGTCACATGGCCATACGACCAACGGCTTGGCGGTTAGGGGGCTTAATTCTGTTAACCATTCGAAAGTTTTGCCCATTTTGTGGTTATGTGCTAGTGCTAGGTTTTAGCACGATATTGAGCATGTGATCTAGGTTGGATGCACAGAGGTGCATTTTGGCAAACCAAAGACAACAAGCTTGAAGGAGGGAAATGGCAAGAGGCCTAATTTCTTTATTTGTTGGCCAAATGAGGTGTCGAAAAATCCCAGCTAGGGGTTTTTGGATGTTTTGAATCCATTGGCACTATTTTCAAAGTCATTTGAATACTTATTTTGCAGGTTTTTCACCATTGAAGTTTCAGAGAGCTCTAGGGAGCTTGAAGCCCCCATTGATGGAGGCCATGCTTAGATGAGCCCAAGTCTGTTTTCTATGACTCAATAGCCATTTTTGGCTAATTGTTATGCTTTGAACACATTGGGATAGGTTTCAGATCCATTTGGGGACTTTTATAGTTGTTGTTTCCACAAGAAATCTCAGGGAAGCTCAAGGCCACATGTAGAAGAGCTCATGCCCGGATGAGCCATGATCCGTTTTCAGAGTACTATTAGTCATTTCTGGGGTTTTTATGTATTTTGAACCTAATGGTACAGTAAGTAAATACATTGGAGTTGAGAAGAATCTTGTAAACTAATCTTTGACAAACTAATCCCAAAGAGCCTAGTCCATTGAAGGAGGCTCAAGGAGATGTAGCCCAGTTGGGGGTGAACTCCTTTATGATCTTGTTCTTATTGTGAGTTTGTTGGTTATATTTGTTGCAAGATATGTTTGTTGTGTATTTATTTAAAACACATATTTAATCTTTCAAAGATATCACACATAAACATTTAAAAGAAGCATGAAATTGACACATAAAACTTCTTGCATAACTAAGACATTGAGCAAGGTCCTGAAAAGTTTTATTTTAATGAAGTAGAGGGTTATTGCATAGCATAACAAGTCAGCCCCCTATTTTCATATCACCACCATATGTCTAGAAGAAAATGGCTAGGTCTCTCAAATTGAAGGCTATCAAATTCTTCATTTCAAACCAAATTTTGTATTGGAGGGATCCTGCTGGCATCATCTTAAAATGCCTTGATGAAAATGAAGCCAAACAAGTCACAAGAGAAATTCATAGAGGAGTATGTGGAGGACACCAGGACTAGAAGGCCATGACTCTCAATATCATAAGGGGAGGGTACGACTGGCCCACCCTTTTCTCTGATGTATTTTCTATTGTCAAGGCCTGCAATGAATGTCAGATATTTGCAGGAAAACATAAGTTACTATCACTACCCCTAAAACCTATCACTACTAGTGGTCCATTTCAGCAATGGGGGTTAGACATCATAGGTGATATAAAAACACCCTCCATTGGGTAGTGTAGGTGGATTCTTTGGATCGAGGTTGTGTCCACCAGGAATGCCATTGACAAGGTGATAATGAATTTTCTGGAAACTAATATTTTTCCAGATTTGGCTGCCCCAACAAGCTTGTGTCACACAATGCCCAATCATTCAATTACAAATCCATGATTGACTTATGTGGTAGTCATAACATTTCCTTGACACATTCCACACCCTATTAACCTCATGGGAATGGTTTGGCAGAATCATCAAATAAAAATTTCATCAGGATTATCAAGAAGTTGTTGACTAAAAACAAGAAATCATGTGAGTCTAAACTCAAGTATGCTTTGTGGGCCGAAATAATCAACACCAAGAATTTTTTCGGAACCTCGCCATTTCATCTTGATTATGTCATAGACGTTTTTTTTCCCACTCATCTTGGTATACCAATCCTAAAATTCTTACAGAAATATATTGAGGAGACAAATGACATCCAAAGGAGAATCTTCCATATTATAGAAGTTCAATAAAAGAGAGAAGCAATGGGTCAGAGAGCAGAAGCATACCAAAACAAGATCAAATCAACTTTTGACAAGAAAACCAAGAAGGAAATCTTTCAAAAGGGTGACCTGATCTTGAGGTAGGATGCCAGAAGGGATGATAAGTCCAAGCATGGTAAGTTTGACAACCTCATGTTTGGCCCTTTTAAGGTGGTTTAGGTTATGGACAATAACACATTTATCCTGCACAATATAGATGATACAAAGATCTTCAGAGGCCTAGTAAATGGGCACTTCCTGAAACACTATTTTGTTTAAGGAAGAGGGAAAGTCTCTCTTGTAACATAGATGCTTTCATTTTATTTTTTCATTTGATTACTTAGTTGTGTGTGAATAAAGACTCCATAGCCCAACAAAGGCGTTGGGGTGTAGTTGCATTTTTTTTAATTCAATAACATGCATGGCTAAGGGATAGTAGTATATGCACAGGGATGGAAGACAGAAACAAAGGTAAGTGATGGAAGGTAAGAGAAACTATTTAATCCCAAGCCACCAATATACAGTTCTTAGCATCTCACAGGGATGAGCTATCCCTAGTTGAAGCCAATGTTATAACCTAGGTATGCATCCCTTCACTTTTCCCTCCTTTTCCCTATACATCCATCCATTCTGAGATTTTTGGTTGCTTGATTAGATTATTCTCCATTTCTTAATCATTCATTTTCATGGCCCGTGCTTGTCTTTGCTTATTTTGTACCATCTTTTTTCTTTCCTGAAAGAGGATCACATGTCTGGTTTGAGTTTCAAATGCATGTCATAATTTTTCCACTAATGGAGATATATAGGTACACAAAGTTTTTGTCTATGTAGGAGATATCCAGGTCTGATAAATCCAGTGAAATCTCAGTAAGCTTCCATAGAAGCTAGAAGTGAATCAAAGCAGGCCATGTTAGACTCGAAATACACGCAGACGGACAGGCTGAATCGATGGACGGTTAATATATTACATTGATTTAAGATCAACGGTTCCCATGGAATTCAGGGTTACAAAGTGTGAAAGACATGATTTTTTTTGGTGGGGCACCTAAATTCCATCCACATCCCCATCGATGGCATCCCCATCTCCCAGGTCGACGATCCTCACATGCTTTTAGACCACCTTGATATTTCTACATTTAACACCATGGGGG
>ML827187.1:67801-86091 GCA_009831015.1 Picea engelmannii | reverse complement strand
TATGTTTTCATCTTGAGATGGTTCTTGTTCTTGTTCTTCTTCCTCTTCACAATCTATGTAGAATAATTTCTTCTCACCACACTTATGTCCCTTATTGTACTTGCTGTCACAATTAAAGCATAAACCTTTTTATTTTCTTTCCTCCAATTGTTGAGGTGTAAACCTTGTACGTTGAGGTGTTTTAGAAGAAGGAACATTGTTCTCTCTATAGATGTTAGGATTGGTCCTTCTAGTAGCCATATCCATATTTTTACGTTCAACATTTCTTGCCACCTTAACTGCATTCTCCAATGATTTGGGTTCCCAAAGGCGAACCTCATGTTGAATGTTATCCTTTAAAGTTCCTATAAATACATCAATCAAATTCTCATCTGAAATATCGGTTACCTTTATATTCAATCTTTGGAAGTTCTCAATGTGCTCGGTAACTGAACCCTTTTGCTTGAGATTTATCAATTGGCTAAAGAAGGTATTGCTCCTTGTATCCTCATAGTGTGCTATAATTTCTTCTGTGAAAATCGTCCAAGTGATGAGCCATTTGCGAGAACAAAGCCATCGATACCAAACAAATTGATTAGGTTCTAAATATAAAGAAGCAATTCGTACCTTTTGTGTATGTGGCACATTATGGAGATCAAAGAATTGCTCCATCTGAAGTATACATGTGATTGGATTCTTGCCATCAAACTTCCTCATATCAATCTTAGGAACGTGGTTGGTCTTCAAACCAAAGCTGGAGTTTCTCCATTCTTGATTCACCTTCCTTGTGTCCTCATCATGAATTTAATGGGATGCATTTTCACTTTCAGGTGTCTTCTCTGTTACAAAATTTTTCAATACTTCCATGATCTCTCCTTTTAAACCATTTATCTTAGTATCCAACTTAGCTTCCATTGAATCCATCTTAGTATCCAACTTAGCTTCCATTGAATCCATCTTATTTTGTAGTTCATTTATGTCCCTACGCATTTCTTCACCTTCATCAAGTGTCCAAGTAGGATTTTCTGGAGGCTTATTTGGTGTAGAAGTTCCCTTTTGTTGGGTATGTGTTATATTATTTGCATGAGTGTGTGTGTGGGTACGTCAGATACTACAATTGCGTCTGATGATCGCTTCACCTAGAGCTCTGTCGTGTGTGTTGGGCACTTTCCTAGGGGGGTCCCAGCGGGGGAAAGTATGCTCCCCCCTGGTTACGTGCAGCGTTCGACAATGGGCGGTAGCCCAGGGCTGACGAGCTTCGGGGCAGCGTCCCCAAAATTTTTTTTTGGGTGGTTTTTGCTACTTTTAGCGGATTTATAAATTAATCTCGGATTAAGGGATTAGGGTTTTGGTATCTACAGAATACCTAAAAACATTGTATATATTGTATGGCGAATGGTGAAATTCAATATAATGAAAATAAGAAAGGTTTTCCCGGTTGAGGGTTTCCGGTATAAAATCTCTGTGTACTATGTGTATGAGCCATTGATTAATTTTTGTATTTCTTAAGAATCTATATGCATTGCTTTACTTCGCAGGTTTAAAACTTACATGTGGTATCAGAGCTCATTTTTGGATTCAGAGGGATGCCTTTGTTGTTGAGGGTTTGGCTCGATCTTGATAGATCAAGTTTATCTTGGTTCTGTGATAAACCTGGGTTTAGTGGGAGATTTTGCAGTGGAGATTCGAGTAAAGAAAGAGGAATGGCGAGCTCATCTAGAATCAATATAGAGAAGTTCAACGATAAAAGATTTAAGCTATGGAAGCTCAAGATGGAGGACCTTCTTGTAGACAAAGAATAATGGATCGTTGTGGATCCTGGTACACAGCCTACTGGTACACCATCTACAAGCACACAGGCTACTGGTACACAACCTACCAGTACACAAACTACTAGTACACCAGTTACTGGTATGTCGAAGGAATATTGGGACAAGTTGGACAGAAGAGAAAGGAGTACTATTCGACTCTGCCTGGCAGATTCGGTGTTGTTGAATCTCTCAGGAGAATCTACAGCCAAGGAAATATGGGACAAGTTAGGGAATTTGTATCAATCAAAGTCCCTGGTAAACAAGTTGTTTATTCGAAAGAAGTTGTATCATCTTAGGATGGAAGATGGAGATTCTGTGACAGAACATCTAAATACCTTTAATACTCTGGTAAGTCAACTTGGATCTGTTAATATTACGATTGCAGAAGAAGATAAGTGTATTACTTTGTTATGTTCTTTGCCAAACTCTTGGGATAATCTAGTTGTAGCAATAGGTAGTACCACTCAATCTACATTGAAGTATGAGGATGTAGTTGCATCCTTGTTATCTGAAGAGATGAGGCGAAAAAGCATGGATGGGCACAACATAGATGTTTTATTTGTAAGAGGGCGTAACCAAGACAGGAACCCTGGTAAGCCTTCAGGATGGAGATCTAAATCTACAAGTAGATCTAAGTCTCCAGGAAAATCTTAGAGGAAATGCTGGAAGTGTGGTAAAACAGGGCATTATAAGAAAGATTGCAAGTCTAAGAAGGTTGAAAAACCAAAGGGATCTGATAGTACCTCTTCCATGGAGGTGAAAACCTCCACTGAAGAAGGGGGTGATGTTTACCTAGCATCTACAAGTACACATACAGAACATGGTGTATGGTTGATCGACTCAGGTGCATCATACCATATGACTCCTCACAGGGAGTGGTTCTCTGAATATGAAAAATATGATGGTGGTGATGTATTCCTAGGAGATTTCTCGACAATAAAAATCTTGGGATGTGGAAGGGTTAAGTTGCTGCTAAACGATGGAAGGATTAGAACTCTTCCTAGGGTTCTATACATTCCAAAACTAGCCATGAGCCTAATATCTGTAAGCAAGTTGAGTGATGCAGGAGTGAAAACTGTATTTGAAAAGAACACTTGCAAGATGGTACAAGGAGAAATGGTGTTGATGAGGGGAGTTCATTGTGGAACTCTGTACAAGTTGTTGGGAAGAACTTATACTAATGGGTATAACAGTTTTGTTGTCCTTGAGAAGAAAAATGAAGGAGACAAGACCAATACTGTCCCAGAAAAGAAGACCATGTTGTGGCATCAAAGACTAGGGCATATTGGAGAAAAGGGCCTTCGAACACTACATGGTAAAGGTATGATTGAAGGTATGTCTAATTTCACTTTGGATTTTTATTTCTGTGAAAATTACATATATGGTAAACAGAATTGAGTAAGATTCCCATCTGGTGCTACAAGAGCAAACGAGATCTTAGAGTTGATACACAATGATGTGTTTGGACCTATTCATGTTCCATCCCTAGGTAAATCTGTGTATTATGTTTCATTCATAGATGATTTTTCAAGGAACACATGGATTTATTTTCTTAGAAAGAAATCTGAGGTATTTGATAAATTTAAAGAGTTTAAGGCTCTTGTAGAAAATCAGACAGAGAAGAAAATAAAGGTATTGAGAACATATAATGGTGGAGAATTCTATGGAAATGAATTCGAAGAATTATGTAAGAAGTGTGGTATAGCAAGGCAGAAGACTACTCCATACACTCCTCAACAGAATGGAGTTGCAGAAAGGATGAACAGGACATTGATGGAAAAAGCAAGGAGCACGATTAGCGGTGTCGGGTTAGGACAAGAATTATGGGTAGAGGCAGTGAGTACAACATGTTACCTAGTCAATCGATCACCTTCATCAACATTGGATGATACAACTCCACACGAGGTATGGTCTGGAAAGAAACCCTCTCTTCAACATCTTAGAGTGTTTGGTTGTGATGCTTATGTACATGTTCCAAAGGAAAATAGGAGAAAGCTAGATAATAAAGATGAAAAGTGTATATTTATTGGTTATAAAGATGGTGTGAAAGGTTATAAGATTTGGAACCCAGAAACCAAGAAATTTTTTTATAGTCGAGATGTTGTTTTCAGAGAGGTAAAAGATGTGTCCAAACAGGAATTCCAACCAATGCAAGATGAACCTGAGAAAATAGAGCTTGAGTTGGATGATGCAAAATATGAGTCATCTGAAGAAGAGGAAGCAGAAGAAGAAGAAGAAGAAGAACCTGATACCCCAGTATTGAGGAGACCAGTGAGAGATAGAAGGAAACCAAAAAGGTATATTCCACCTTATTTTCGTTCCAATTTTTCTTTATCTATTATTGATGATGATCCCAGAACTGTCAGGGAAGCAGTGAATTCAGAGGATACTAAACTTTGGAAGAAGGCCATGGTTGAAGAAATGGATGCCTTGGATAAAAATGAGGCATGGGATATAGTTGAGCTTCCAGCTGGAAGAAAATTAGTTGGTAGAAAATGGTTGTTCAAGAAGAAGTTTAATGCACAAGGTAAAGTGGAGAAATACAAAGCCCGGTTAGTAGCAAAAGGTTATTCTCAGGTAGAGGGAATTGACTTTGGTGAGATTTTTTCTCCTGTTGCTAAGTTAACTTCTATTAGATTTCTTTTATCTATTGCTACTAATTTTGATCTTGAAGTGGAACAAATGGATGTGAAGACAACATTCCTACATGGGGATCTGGAAGAAGAAATCTACATGAAGCAGCCAGTAGGCTTTGTAGTGAAGGGAAAGAAAGAGCTAGTTTGTAAGCTAAAGAAGTCACTATATGGTCTAAAGAAATCACCTAGGATGTGGTACCAAAAGTTTGACACATACATCCTTGGATTGGGATTTGTAAGAAGCAGGGTTAATCACTGTGTATATTCCAATCAGGTTGGTAATCACTTCATTTATGTAGTGTTGTATGTTGATGACATGTTGTTGGTAGGAAATAACATGGATGTTATCAAGGAGGTGAAATCACAACTATCCTCCAAATTTGACATGAAGGATCTCGGTGCTGCTAACTTCATTCTGGGAATGGAGATTAAAAGAGATCGTGAAAACAGGAAACTTTGGTTGAATGAAAGAAAATATGCTGAAACGATATTGCAGAGGTTTAATATGCATGGAAGTAAACCGGTCAAGGTTACTATTCCTATAGGTGTAAAGTTATCTGCAGATCAGTGTCCCAAGACACAAGAAGAAGAAGAGGACATATCCCATGTTCCATATGCTAGTGTATTTGGTAGTTTGATGTATGCAATGGTTTGTACTAGACCGGACATTGCACATGCAGTGGGAGTTTTGAGTAGGTATATGTCAAAACCAGGGAAGGAGCATTAGACAACAGTAAAGAGGGTCTTCAGGTATCTTTGCGGCACCACCAGTTATGGATTGTGCTACCAAGGAAGACCAGGATTGGACAGAGTGGTGGACATACATGGCTTTGTTGATGCAGACTGGGCTAGAGATTTGGATTGCAGAAGATATACAAGTGGGTATGTGTTTAACCTATTTGGAGGAGCAATCAGTTGGATGAGCAAAAGACAGGTTGTAGTGATACTCTCAACTATAGAAGCTGAATACATGGCAACCACTCATTCAAGCAAGGAAGCAGTATGGTTACAAAGATTGTGTTTAGGTGTTGGGTTGGTACAACAAGCAGTGAGATTAGACTGTGATAGTCAGAGTGCAATATTCCTGGCAAAGAACCCATCGTATCATTCGAAGACAAAGCATATTGATGTTCAGTATCACTTTGTGAGAGACATGGTTGAGGAAAAAAAGGTGTTGCTAGAAAAGGTTGACACTTTGAAGAATGTTACAGATTCATTGACGAAGTCTGTGAGCACAGAAAAGTTCTCCTGGTGTAGAGTAACAATGGGCACTGATGCCCTAGATTGTTGACTATATAATCCCCTAGATCCCTAGATGCAAAGAAAACAGCAAGTGGGAGAATGTTGGGTATGTGTTCTATTCTTTGCATGTGTGTGTGTGTGGGTACGTCAGATACGAAAACTGCATCTGGCAATCCCTTCACCTAGAGCTCTATCGTGTGTGTCGGGCGCTTTCCTAGGAGGGTCCCAGGGGGGGCAAGTATGCCCCCCCTAGTTGCGTGCAATGTTCGGCAACGGGCAGTAGCCCGGGGCCAACGGGGTTCGGGGTAGCGCCCCGATTTTTTTTTTGGGGCGGTTTTTGCTATTTTTAGCAGATTTTGCTATTTTTAGAGGATTTGTAAATTAATCCCGGATTAAGGTATTAGGGTTTTGGTATCTACGGAATACCTAAAAACATTGTATATATTGTATGGAGAATGGTGAAATTCAATATAATGAAAATAAGAAAGGTTTTCCCGGTTGAGGGTTTCCGATATAAAATCTTTGTGTACTTTGTGTATGAGCCATTGATTAATTTATGTATTGCTTAAGAATCTATATGCATTTCTTTACTTTGCAGGTTTAAAACTTACACCTTTTTGGGTGACATGTTGGCCAAGTATCACTTTTGAACCTTGATTTTGAGGTGGTTCTGCTAGACAATATTTATATTATTGTATCTCCCAAGTTTAGGCCCTTCTGGGTATGAAACTTTCTTTTATGTATTTCTCTAATATTGTTTCTCTGCAATTCCATAGGTCTGATAAAAAATGGATGTGCCAAGTGGAATTTACGGTAACTTCCCCACAACTTGCCGATTTTTGGCCTTTCCAGGAGATATCACTTGTATAGTGTGCCCCGCACAAAATAATTGATATAAAATTATGAAACTCGCACCAGAAATACTACAGACTGTCCACGATCCAATGCAACTAGTCCCATGCAATTTGGATACTCTAGGAATAAGTTATGATTGTCTTACCTGGGACACCTTCTTGAGACTAGTCAATAGGACTAGTCAAATACCCTATCTTATGCAGGGTGTATCTACAAATTTAAGATGACCCAGAAAATGAACTTTTTACCACCGATACCTTACTAATTTCTGTAAATATCCTTTGGAGATCATGGTCTAAAACGTTACAGAGAATGTTTTATAGTGAAAATTCCGCAATAACTCAGTTCAAGATGATTCCAGAACCCTATCTTGTACAGGTTGTATCTCCGAAAGTATAAGGCCTCAGGAGCTGAATTTTGAACCCAACGTACCTTGATCCATCTACAAAATATCCTCCAAGCTATTGCTTCTGAAACATTGTAGAAAAAAAGTTATAGAGAAAATTCCAAGGTGTCTTAGATGTAGCAGCGAAACCCCAAGACCTTGAGCTCTGATACCATATGTTAAGAACCAAATATCAATATAGCATAGAAAATCCTTAGAAAAAGTACTCAACACCTTGAAAAAAATATAATTTCAGATAATAATCCTCTTCGAGGGGGAAACCTCCGTTTACCCCACTTAAATGTTCTGGTACATGATGATTCAAAATGAAAATGTCTCCTTGGTATATATAGCAGACTAGGAGGTATAATTACAACTAATGGCCTAAAGGTGACATAAATAAAATAACATTACTAATATAATATGCCCCAATTAAGGGGTAATGAGACAATAGTAGGGCTTAACACAGAAGTTCCCTGAAGTTTGTAAACTGTTTCAAGTTGGAAGCTAGATATTTTGGACCGTTTGAAATCCTAAAGAGGATTGATACAGTAGCTTATATGTTTTTATTGCCTGTATCTATGTCTATACATAATTTATTTCATGTCTCATTACTTAATAAATATATAAATGATGCTAATCATTTTATTGATTGGAATGTGATTCATGTGGAACAAGAGAGAACTTTTCAGGTGCATCCGATGTGCATACTGGACTGGAAAAGACAGCAGCTCCGAAATCGAGGCATATAGCTTGTAAAATTTCAGTGGACCCGGTATGATCCCGAGGATGCAACATGGGTGCATGAGGATGTTATGCAGGAAGAGTACCCACATCTTTTTGAAGATTTTGGAAATCTTGTTGTTGTTGTGTAAATAAATTGCACTGAGGATAGTGTAAAAATAAGGGGAGTGGATTGTAACACCCAAAGTTCAAGCCCCTGCTGAATTGTAATTATTTTTATAGGCTAGTGAGCCAAGCGTTTATAACTTGAAGGACTTATATGTTTATTAGGCTGAAGATCCTAGATTCTTAAGGCTAGTGAGCCTATTTTTTCATATGTAAACACTCATATAATTAATAAAATTACATCGTTGCCTATAGACCGACCATGAAGAAAGAGTTATGGGGGAATAAACTCCACTAGGTAGGGTAAGGGAAGGGGATAAGTGTCTAGGAATAGGATCTAAGCTAGAAGGCTTACCTCTAAAGGGATAATATTATATTATTGTTTCCAAAAGGCTAAGGTTGACATAATCTGTGTTATCCTAAGTTCCTGGGAAAGGGAACGAGTGTTAAGTGGAGCTCATGCAGCTTCATGAAGACATGTGTCAATATGAGCACATGCATTTTATAGTTGTTAAAGACAACTCGTTGGGGGTCCCTTCGCTAGTCTCATGTTTCCTCACCATTCTCACGACCCTCACAATTCTCGCAAGTCTTCCATAACTGTTGATTCATGCAATGAGCCATGGTTTTTGTCATCAACCTATGCATCTATCATGCACCTATGGAACCTGTAGGCATTGTGAACTATTATGTAGCTTTCCTGTGAAGTACAATGCACCTATACATTTCTTGATCCCATACCATGCCTTAACAGGCTTTTTTTTCTTCCAACGTAGTTCTGCGACTAAGTGTGGCTTGCTTCCATCATCTGTGCTATATTGAGCTTTGTTTTTTTCCATCACCCTTACTTAAATTGACTTAGGAGTTGGACCAAAGAAGTAGGTCGCCAGGCATGTGGATTTGAAGAGGAAGTTTTTTAGGCTCATGGAATGAAGAAGCTGGTTGTCAGGCCTGTAAGAAACTCTCTCTAGATGAGAGAGGTTGTTGGGGAAGCAATTTTCCTAGAGAGAGCCCAACGAAAACTATAGTTTTCTGAGAGTTCTTGTCCAGCCTATTGTTGAATCCTTGGAAGGGAAGTGGGGTAGCCAAAGGACTTTGAGCAGAGAAGGGGAACACTTGTTGGGGTGGGACAGAAATGTGGGGAATGAGAGGTTGTAGGTTGTTAGTGTGAGTTGGCTCCTAGGAGAAAAATACTTCCCGTTGATCTGTGAGACTTTCCTGTTTCCCTTGCCAAGCCTAGGAATCCCCTGCCTAGTGGAGTTTAGTCCTAGCTCGGGGGTGACCCACTGTTGAGCATGATGAGAAGTGTGGTCTAAGGTTGGGAGGTTCATGGAAGGTCTGGACGCAGTTGGTGGTCATATATTAAAATATAAGTACCAAATATATGTTCATTGTATGCTGTGTAATTGTACATGCGTTATAATTGATGGGTAATTCCCGGATATATCATATATGTTGTATGTGTAGGCTTATTTCTATTTCTACATCAATCTGTGTAATATTATAATATGTTGTTTATATGCATTTCATGTATGTTTAAATGTTGTTTCCGCATGAATATATGTATGAACGGAATGATATAACTGTTTAAATCGCATTAGGTAGATATGTATATAAATATAAGTTGGTATAAGAGCAAAGAGAGATGATTAGAAGTGGCATTGCCTAGCCTGTTGGTGGTTGGGGACATCATGTGGTGATGCTTCCCGGCCTGTTGGTGGTTGGGGATGTTACAAATGATAACTTACTTGATGGCTCTTGGGTTTAACATTTTGAGTGTAGTTGAAGAGGGTTGCACAACTCCAGCAACTCCACCTGTAGATATAGTTGGAAATAGGGTCAATGAGAATAATTTTAAATACAATAATGTAATTCTGAGTTGTCTGGAAAATTCAGAAATTGTCAAAGTCATGCATCATTCTTCAACAAAAGAGACGTGGGATAATTTACATAGAATATATGAAGGGGGTGACAAGGTCAAGAAGGAAAAATTACAAAATCATAGAGGACAATTTGAGACCCTTAAGATGAATGAATAAGAGATTATTGCAACCTATTTCCTTCATGTGGATGATATTGTCAACACTATCATAGGATTGGGTGAAGAGGTTAAAGAAACCATTATTGTGAAAAAAGTGCTTAGGTCACCTCCCTTAAGAGTTCATCCAAACATATCTTCTATTGAAGAAATAAAGGACCTAGACAACCTGACAATGGATGAATTACATGGAATCCTCACTACATGTGAAATGAGGATAAGAAAGGATAAGAATTAAAATTCATCAAGGAAGGAAGCATCCTTTAAAGCATCAAAACAGACAAATACATAAGAATACAAAACAAGTTACAACTCAGATAATGAATTAGATGTGGAAGAATCCAACTTTTTCAGAAATCTCAAAAGAGAATTAGGAATATACAAAGGTAATCTTCCCTTTAAATGTTTTAATTATGGAGAAATAGGACACTTTGCTTCTAAATGTCCTTATAGAAATTTAATTAAATAAGAAGATTCCAACTTCAAAAGGTACATGAAAAGTAAGACTGAAAAGAGAAGAAAGTTCAACAGACAAAAGAAGAACATATACACCAATGAGTAAAATAGTTCCTTTGATGACAATTATAGTGAGATAGAAGATATTATCTTCATGGATCTAGAAACAGAGATCGATGTCCTAGAAAATGGAAACATAGATTCAACAGAAGACGAAAATATTGATATTGATGCAGAAGTGGATCTTGAAGGAGAGCTCGTATGTGCTCTAAATGAAATAGAGAGACTGAGGAACAAGAAATGGAAAAAAAAGGAGCACCTGAAGAAGTACATAAAAAAAATTCTTAGTATAAAATAATGTTTTGATGAAACTGAAAAAATCATCATCAGCTTAAAAAATCAAGTAGAAGAGGAAAAGAGAATTGAAGAATTGGTAAGATCACAGATAAAAGAAAAGGAATATGTGATGTAGGAGCATCGCTCCCAAGCTAGCCATGCGCCATCCAGCTAGCCCACTCAGTGCATTCAAGGAAGAGAGGCGCCAGTCCTCTCACATTTTGAATTTGATTTCAATGTAATTAATGTATGTAATGTCGTAGAGCCACAGATCCATGATTTTGAGTAGGAATTAGTTAGGAGTAGCCTTAAATGGTTGTAAGGATGGATCTAGCTCTGATCTGGACTAGACATCCATTAATTGTAAATTCAATGTAATTGAATAGAGTAGGTGAAATGGAGGGAAGAGCTCAAAGAGACCCCTCATGTAAAATATATTTGGATCTTATTTTGAGGATATAGTGAGGAGAGCTCTGCGAGAGTTAGAGTCAACTTGAGTAGAAGGAGCTAAGACTCTATTGCAGTCCATACTCATAACCTTTGTACATGCATTCTTGATTAATACAAACAAAAGCAGTTTTTCCTGCATGTTATTCTATGTGTAATGAATGTCTTTATGTGTGTTCATTATATGCTGTGAATGTGTGTTTGTAGGCATTTGCAGGGACATATAGGTTCTGCTATTTGTGGATTCTTTGATTTCAGGTTTGGGACTCTTTGAGGCTTCATGCATGAGTGCATGACAGAGTGTTGTAGTCTCTGAAAGGCAGTGCATAGATGCATTCCTGAATTCTGTGAATTTGGGCAAGGACATGCCAGGAGGGTGCACCAGCCGAAGAAATTGACTCAAGGAGAATCCTCAAGGTTGTTGACTACCTTGGAGGTGAAGACTATGCAGAGGAAGGCACAGAGAAGACAGAATTACGGAAGGTTCTGTAGAGCTCTTTCAGGAGGGCATTGAGTGTGTGCATAGAAGGCACAAGGAGAGAAATATTGTTTGAGTTCAGAGGAGAAGACGGAATCATTGAGGATTTTGGAAACTATGCCAGGAGGGAATTGAGTAGGTGCTAGAGTGCACAGAGAAATATTAGAGTTCTGAGGAAGAAGAAGTATCACGGGAGGACCTTCACAGGGTTGTTGAATACCCTGCAGACTCAGGAAAGAGTTTCTTGAGAAAGAGATTGCCAAGAGGGCATTAGATTCTCCATTTGAGGGAGAGAAAAGGGTTAAGTCCCTTAGAGGTCTGAGCAACAGAGAAGCTCAGGACAAACAACACCTTCATGTGTCCAGGGACCCTGTAGGAATCACAGAGGTCATGAAAACCTTTCAAGATTTCAGGGAAGAGAAGCTCAGGAGGAAAAGTGCTTGTGCACAAGAGTGACAGCTACAAGGAGTGTCGAGGTCAAAGGATCCTTCAAGTATTCAAAGAGAATAAATCTCAGGAGGGAGAGTGTTTTCATGCACAGAGCCCTGCAAGTATCGCAAAGGCTGAAAGGAGACCCTTTGGAGGGTTTGAGTTCGAGGAAGCTCAGGAGGGAAAGCGTCTTCAAGAATACAGACATAAGCTATGAGTAGAGGCTTCGTAGCAGGGACAAAATCTGAGGCCTTTGATACATTGAATTCTTCCAAGGATCGAGAAGAAGAAAAAACTCACAAGGGGGAGCACAACTGTCGTTGGATCAAGCCGAGGACAAGATCTAGACCATTGAAGTTTCATGTCCAGGAAGCAACAGGAGGGGAGCGCATAGGAGAAGAAGATCTGAGTTGTCAGATCTTGCATAGATTGTCGACTGTCGTTGGATCTGGGAGAAGGTGCGTACAAGTTAAGCTTGCATATGAGCTGAGCGGAGGCTCATCGAAAGTCCCGAAACAACGAACACATCAAGATTTTAGAGTTCGTGGAGTAGAGCATATAGGGGTCATTGAGTCGCTGCATCACGATCTCTTGATCCAGTAAATCCCGAAAGAATCAGGAGCGTCCATCACTCAGGAGGATGTGTGGCAGAAATCCAAGGACCCATCAGGGTTTCGGATATCAAAAGTCTGAGAGGTAAGAGACCGGGAGACTAGAGGTCCCGAGCCACGAAGTTCTGAAATATCGAGACCATCCAACAGGAGGACACGTGGTGGTGATTGAGACATCAGGAAAATTCCTGAAAGGATTACTTTGGTACTTCGGTTACCGGAAGATCGAAGGAGCAAGGGGTTGCAACAGGGATCTAAGTCCGGAAGTCACGAAACGCGATGAGCCGGGGAAACACATCCTTTTTGAGAGGAGAAAGTCAGGCCAGGGATTTTGAAATTTCGGGGATCTATACTTCAGTCGTCTCAAGGACTAAGAGCCAGGGATCTTGGTATTGAAAACCTTGACGTAGACTGCAATCACGGGAAAAAGTTGTCACATGGACCAAATATTGGCCAGGGGATAATCATCGTGGTAAATCCATTTCGGCGTTTCTGTAATTTGGAGATTGGAGGATCGAGGAGGCAGAGGCTCTCGATAGCAGGACTCAGAGAGTCCTGAAATTTGAAATTCCCTTTTCGTATAAGGACCTATGGATTGGGTTGGTGAGGTCTCAAGGAAGGCCAAAATAACCATTTCAGTTCTAGGGATCCAAAGGATAGAATGATCCTAAGACCGGGAGGTTATGCAGAACCTCCCAAGGCAGGGGGTGCTACAACATAAGTGGAATCAGAGCTTGACTCTGTTTGTATATTGTAGGCAGAGGAAGTGAGAGGAGAAAGAGTACTCTGATACACATCATTTGTGGCATCAGAGCTTGACTCTGTTTGTATATTGCAGGCAGAGGAAGCGAGAGTAGAAAGAGTACTCTGAGACACATCATTTGTTGTATCAGAGCTTGAATCTATTTGTATATTGCAGGAAGAGGAAGCGAGAGGAGAAAGAGTACTCTGATACACATCATAAGTGGTATCAGAGCTTGACTATGTTTGTATATCATAGGCAGAGGTAAAGGGAAGGCAAAGTATTGAGACTCTGTGGTGATTGTTTGCAGGTACGCAACAGTCAAGAAGATAGTCCGGAGGACTATAGGGGACGTTGGAAGCACTTAGGGTTGCAGAGTGAAAACAACATATTTATTAGGAGAGCAAATTGAAGGCAGGAACATGGCTACTGAAGGCCATGCATTTGGTGGAAAGAAGATCCATCAGCAGCAAAGCAAGGCTGAGATGGATAAAGAACTTGTCAAGATCAGAATGAGGATGGAGGAACTTGCATTGTGGATGCAGCATGATGCAAAGCCGCATTGGGTATATGAATGGCCCATGAAAGCGAAGGTGAGATGGCTGATTCAGAAATTGTTGGCCAAAAGACAGCGGAGACTATTGAGAGGGTGGTTGAGGCATGTTGAAGACCTCAACAAATTAGAGGAGAAAGTAGTTCACGTCTGTGAGCCAGAGGCTAGGAGAAATCTCAGTGATGAGGATGAACTGAGATCACTGGAAGATCTCAGAGACTGCCAAGATGACAGAACATAAATTTCCAATTTCCAGTTGGGCAATGAGATGAGATCGTTGCGGGATCTCATAGACTGTCAGGAGGACAGTGAGGGAATTTCATATTTCCAAGAGGGAAATGAGATGGCATTCGAGGATCTCATAGACTTCCAGGTGGGCAGCAGAGAAATCCCATATTGCCAGGAGGGTAGGCGAACAGGAATGAGGCTATGTAAAAGTCTCATGAACTCGGAGGTGATTTCATATCATCTAGAGGAGTTGATAGAGAGAGAAGATCAGAAGGGAATTCTGATGATTGGAGGAATGGAGGTATTCCTACCATCTCGCCCAATCGAGGCTAGCATGTGCACTACAGATGGAGAAACAGTAGAAAGACATCCAGCAGAGACTATCAAAGAAGAGGGAGAAATGGAGCAGACATCAGAGGCTTCCCAAGCAGAAGAAAATGAGCATTCCAAGGAATGGCTCAATTTTTTTAGCCAGGAAGCTGAAACAGAGACGATTGTAGCATTGGAGCTTGCAGCTAAAGAAGAAGAAAAAGTAGATAGCATGAGATTTGTTGATCTGTACCAACAATTTGAAGCCTTGGAGAGAAGGGTAAAGGTGCAGAGCTTGCACATCCAACAAGTCAAGTTGGAGGCAGATGAAGGAGGATTCCAGTCTGAGGAGTAGCTAGAGAGAGCCGGAGATACACTAGCAGGAGAAATGGCAAAAGAAGAACTGCCACAGGGAGAAGTTGAACAACAGTTCAGTGATAGAACTGTAGGAGAAGAATCTGTAGTAGGATGGAAAATCAAGGCCACAGAGGATGAAGAGGATGACATGGTATATCATGATGATCTGCCCATTTGCAGAGAAGAAATGCAGCAGAGGAGACTACTTGAACAGGGCCAGCCACTGGAGTAGCTGGACGAGGTGATCGATGAGATCAAAGAGCTGATGATCAGATCATCATAGACTACCAGTATAGAGAGGCTGAGAAGAAGAGGGTCTGCCATAGCAGTAGAACAACAGCAACAACAACAGAGAAGTGGAGCAGATGAACAGCTCCAGAGGACTGTTTTGGATCCAGGATGATTTCAACAACGCACTGGGGAGCTCATGAGTAGGAGCTCATGAATTTTCCGCAGTAGAGGAGTATGATGTAGGAGAATCTCTCCCAAGCCAGCCATGCGCCAGCCAACCAGCCCACTCAGTGCATTCAAGGAAGAGAGGCGCCATTCCTATCACATTTTGAATTTGATTTCAATGTAATTAATGTATGTAAGGTCGTAGAGCCATAGAGCCATTCTTTTGAACAGGCGTTAGTTAGGAGTAGCCTTAAATGGTTGTAAGGTTGGATCTAGCTCCGATTTGGACTAGAAAACCATTAATTGTAAACTTAATGTAATTGAATGGAGTAGGTGAGATGGAAGGAAGAGCTCGAAGAGCCCCCTCATGTAAAAGATCTTTGGATCTTATTTTGAGGATATAGTGAGGAGAGCTCTACGAGAGTTAGAGTCAAGTTGACTAGAAGGAGCCAAGACTCTGTTGTAGTCCATGCTCATAACCTTTGTACAAACATTCTTGATTAATACAAACAGAAGCAGTTTTTCCTGCATGTTATTCTGTGTGTGATGAATGTCTTTATGTGTGTTCATTATATGTTGTGAATGTGTGTTAGTAGGAATTTGCAGGGACAGATAGGTTCTGCTATCTGTGGGTTCTTTTATTTCAGGTTTGGGAAACTTTGAGGCTTCATGCATGAGTGCATGACTGAGTCTTGTAGTCTCTGAAATCCAGTGCATAGATGCATTCTTGAATTCTACGGAATTTGGGCAAGGACGTGCCAGGAGGGTGCACCAGCCGAAGTCATTGACTCAAGGAGAATCCTCAAGGTTGTTGAATACCCTGGAGGTGAATATTGTTTAGAGGAAGGCACAGAGAAGACAAAATTATTGAAGGTTTTGCAGAGCTCTGCCAGGAGGGCATTGAGCACGTGCATAGAAGGCACAGGGAGAGAACTCTTGTTTGAGTTTAGAGGAGAAGACATAATCACTGAGGATTCTGGAAACTCTACGAGGAGGGCATTGAGAAGGTGTCAGAGTGCACAGATAACGCTTAGAGTTCTGAGGAAGAAGAAGTGTCACAGAAGGACCTTCACAGGGTTGTTGAATACCTTGCAGACTCAGCAAGGAGTTCCTTGAGTAAGAGACTGCCAAGAGGGAATCAGATTCTCCATCTGAGGGAGAGAAAAGGGTTAAGTCCCTTAGAGGTCTGAGCAACATAGAAGCTCAAGACATACAACACCTTTGTGTGTGCAGGGACCCTGTAGGAATCACAGAGGTCGTGAAAACCTTTCAAGGTTTCAGGGAAGAGAATCTCAGGAGGAAAAGTGCTTGTGCGCAAGAGCGACAACTACAAGGAGTGTAAAGGTCGAAGGATACTTCGAGGATTCAAAGAGAATAAATCTCATGAGGGAGAGTTCTTTCATACAAAGAGCCCTGCAAGTATCGCAGAGGCTAAAAGGAGACTGTTTGGAGGGTTCGAGTTCGAGGAAGATTAGGAGGGAAAGCGTCTTCAAGAACATAGATAGAAGCTGTGAGTAGAGGCTTCGTAGCAAGGAAAAAAGACGAGGCCTTTGATAAGTTAAATTATTCCAAGGATCGGGAAGAAACAAAATCTCACAAGGGGGAGCATAGCTGCCGTCGGATCAAGTAGAGGACAATATCTGGACATTGAAGTTTCACATCCAGGAAGCAGCAAGGGCTGAGCGCATAGGAGAATAAGATCTAAGACGTCAGATCTTACACAGATCGTCAACCATTGTTGGAACTGGGAGAAGCTGCGTATGAGTTAAGCTCACATATGAGTTGAGCACAGGCTCATCAAAGTCCTAAAAAAATGAACACATTAGGATTTTGGAGTTCGGGGAGTAGAGAATATAGGGGTCGTGGAGTCACTGCATCGCGATCTCCCGATCCGTGAAATCGTTGAAGAATCGGGAGCATCCATCACTCAGGAGGACACATGGCATCAATCCAAGGACCCATTGGGGTTTCGAATATCGAAAGTCTGAGAGGTAAGAGACCAGGAGACTAGAGGTCCGAGGTCATGAAGTTCTGAAATATCAGGACCGTCCAACAGGAGGACACATGGTGGCGATCGAGACATTGGGAAAATTCTCGAAAGGATTACTTCGGTACTTCGGGTACCGGAAGCTCAAAGGAGCAAGGGGTTGCAAAGGGGATCTAAGTCCCGAATTTGTGAAACGTAACGAGCCAGGGAAACACATCCTTTTGAGAGGAGAAATTTGGGCCAGGGCTTTTGGCATTTTGAGGATCGGTACTTCGGTCATCCCGAGGACTAAGATTCGGGGATCTTGGTATTGAAAACCCCGAAGCAAACTGCGGTCACAGGAAAAAGAAGTCACATGGAACAAATATTGGCCAGAGGATAATCTCCATGGTAAATCCATTTCGGCGTTTCGGTAATTCAGAGATCGGAGGATCGAGGAGGAAGAGGCTCTCAACAATAGGACTCAGAGAGTCTTGAAATCCGAAATTCCCTTTTCATATAAGGACCTGTGGATCAGGTTTGTGAGGTCTCAAGGAAGGCTGAAAGAACCATTTTGGTTATGGGGATCTGAAGGATAGAACGATCCTAAGACCGGGAGGTTGTGCAAAACCTGCCAAGGCAGGGGGTACTGCAACAATATGTCTGGAGCAATCTAGAATATGAAATAATTTGTTTAAGAAAGGTGTTGGAATGATAAAATAGCCACATAAAATTTGAGAAGAGATATACAACACTAAATGAAATTCTAAACTGTAAAAGATCACCATTTGACAAGACTGGTCTTGGTTACAACGAAAAGAAGGAAACTAATAAAGAAGCCTCAACCTCTTCAAAATAGTTGAGTTATGATGATGTTCTCAAAAAGCCTATCAACGTTGAAGACAACTATAAGAAAGAATAGAATGTTCCACAAGAGAAAAATATTTCTCAAAAGGACAGAATCAATAAGAGTCTCCCACCAAGGTGGAATCACACAATCAGGTACAAAAATTCTTTTTTTGGCTATTTGTATTCTTGCAATGGTTTTTGTCATAAAGCAATATATTGTAGAATAAATGGAAAATAAGTTACATGAAGGACAACAAAAGAGATACCTATCGATTATCAAGAATAAATTACAACTCATTTTCCCCTTTGTTGAACTATAACATTATATGTTATAACTT
>ML827187.1:7707-23038 GCA_009831015.1 Picea engelmannii | reverse complement strand
CCTTATAGAGATGGGTCTTGGAACTCCTTTCATAGTGTTTTGTTTTCCATCTTCATCAAGACATGTAAATGTCTTTCTATGACAATCTAGGACAACATGATGCTTTTCCATCCAATCCATTCCAATTAGAATATCATAAGAATACAATGGTATGATATTTAGATCAACATTTATATTCACACCATTAAGAATTATGGAACATCCTCTGAACATATCATGGATTGTCCTTTTGGTTCTAGTGGCTAGTTGGACCAAACTTGATTTTCTAAGCTTACTTTTCTCCAAATGTAATCTATCCACTATTTTAGGATCAATGTAACAATGACTTTCTCATAAATCAATCAAAATAGCAACAGGCTGATTTATGATCTTACCTTCCACCTCAATAATATTGGATTGGTAATTTGGTTGTCGATCATCTAAATATGCATATACTCTTCCCATATCTTCGACTGTTGTAGCCTCTTGGACATTGTGCACAGTCTTCACTCTGTATTTTCTATGTGGGCAATCCTTGTACAGGTGATCTTCCTTGCATCCACAACATTGGATTGGTGGCCTTCCCCTTTTCCCAAGGATTCTTCTTTCTTGGATTCACCCTTAGCATACTGATCTTGATGATTTCTATTAGGCTCATTCATATTGAAGGTAGGTTTGAATCCTTTCCTCCTTTGATCGAACTTCTCCTTCTTATTATCCTTCCAAACTTTATGTAGGGATTCTCTTCCATGGCCTTTCTCATACAAGAATTTATCCTTCATGATGGCCTCATTCAAGGTATTGGGCTTATCATACCTAATATTTTCTTTATAAAAGGTTGTCAATCCACTTAGAAATCATTGTATTTTCACTTTCTCATTATCAATGAACCTGACATATTTTAACAATCCCAAGAACTTCTTCTCATATTCTATCATAGTCATGCTTCCCGACCTCAGTTCAAAAAACTCCTGCATTTTCTTGTCATAGAAATTATCTGAGAGGTACTCCTTCTAGACGTACTTCTTGAACTGCCTACAAGTGATCCTACTCTCATTAATATTCTCAACTTGCTTTAGTTGCTCCCACCACATTGCAACTTTCCTGTTTAAATGTTAGGTGGAAACCCTGGCTCCAGGTTTGATGAATAGTTATGTAATTGAAAATACCTCATGAGTCCAAGAAACC
Organism: Picea engelmannii; assembly: GCA_009831015.1. Taxonomy (NCBI): domain Eukaryota; kingdom Viridiplantae; phylum Streptophyta; class Pinopsida; order Pinales; family Pinaceae; genus Picea; species Picea engelmannii. The sequence goes on along the minus strand of ML827187.1, from coordinate 21,871 downwards.
ATGCTTCATAATCATCTTCCCTTTATTTTTCACCATCAAAGGAGGGTGGATTAAGCTTCCTCAGCTCTCCTTGCAAACTATCCACTTCATGTCTCCTTCTTTGGTGCCTATCAGGAGACACCTCTAGACTACTTATGGAATCTTTCAATGCATAAAAATTTATTGTTGAGTAAGGAGATGAGTATCTTCTATGAGTTCTTCTAGCACTTCTCGAATAACCATATCTTCCATGATCCTCTCTTCTTTCATGAAACCTTCCTTCTTCCTCTTGTTTTGAGTTTGATCCCTTCTTGGTTTGCCTCTGCAACTGATTTAAGCTCTACAACACTCAAGCATTTATCTGACTTTTCTCTCTCATCAGTCTCTCATTGTCTTCTTTGTAGCTCTGTGCTTCTATTTTCAAGATTCTTACAGTTTCTATTAATGTTTCTTTCTCTCCTCTTTCCTTACATCCATTGGACTCTGTCTCTGCATTACCACCTCTGGTATTCTAGCCTTCATCCTCTCTCTCATGGTTGGAGTCTTCCTCACCTTCTCCCATCTCTTGAATCTTCATTCCGAGTTGATATGTTTAATCTGTTAATTCTGCAAAATTTGCAAGTGGCCATTTTGTTATAATTATTCATATGATAAACAAAATTTGTCAACAATGATACAGGTCCTTTTTCTTCTCAATTCATGAAGAAAATATATGTATCAATATGTATCGTATAACACTTCCATGTTACCCCTTATCCAATAAGGAATTTAATTCTTCACAGGCACTCCCTTCAAACCACTTTCCTAGGTGACCATGGCTCGAAACCACGGCCAAATCCTTCCTGGCACTTTTTGTGTTAGAAATTACTATATCGGAGATCGTGTGGTTGAAAATCAATCGAGGGCTAAGATCAACGGTCAACAATAATTGTGGGATGACAACATGCTTTCTCTTTATCGGAGAGCTCTATCCCCGCAATATAAAAGGTGCTCACCCACATCTCCTTTAAATTGTGGTCGTTAATCCCTTGTCTCGATGAGATCAACGGTGTTGGAAAATAGCGGGATGCAAACTATCATGTCCACTATTTTTTCCTCCTCTCCCCGCAATGGTCCCCCACTGTTGATTTTTAGTTCACATATCAACAACTATCTATGGGTTCTGCTTCCTTATCACCCTGTTTCAATCTCACACTGATAGGCGCTAGCTCCTTCCTCGCCTGTGACCTTGGGCTATCACCCAGGGCTTACCCTCCTGGCACTTCACAACTTCAGAACCTTCATACAGGACTAGATCAATGGTCCTCATCCTCATTCATGATCAATGATCAAGGTCCACTTCGAGACTCCATGCTTCTGGAGTTCGACACTTTCGACCTCTGCTTTCCCCCAGAGTACTCTGTACCCAAAGTTCTAGATCATCTGCCACTCATCCACCTCAAATCAACGGATCTAGTACACTTCGAGACTTTGTCCTTTAGAAGTATCAACTACCCCCACTTTCTTCCTCCCAGAACGCTTCCACCTGGAGTTCACGATCTGCTGACGCATTTCCTCCCACAAATCAATGGCTATGAATCACTTTGTCTCTATGGGCTTCGGGAGTTTCAAACTCCTTGCCTTCACTTTCTCCCAGAGTGATTTCACTTGAAGTCGACAATCTGTCGACGCGTGTCTCTCACAACTCAACGGTTGTGGGTCACTTCGGCTCTTCGGGCTTTGGGAATTTCAAACTCTCTATCTCCACTTTATCCCGTAGTGTGTTGGCACATGGACAGACCCAGAGTTCAAATCTAACAGCGCACCAACAAGCCCTAACTACTGGACCTTTCGTCAACACCTGTGAAGTAGATGTGGTCTCACTCGAAGTAGTAATAGGGGTTTGTAGGACACAGGTGTCTACAACCAGAGGAAATGCAAGTGGATTCAAAGGAACAACACACATAGATCTAGTTATTCTTTATCTCCCTTAGGCCTACTACACAAGCTATATCTCAGATCTAATACAATGATGCAATAACACAATAACAGAAAGCAAAAGAATGCAACATCAATCACAACGAACAACAATATCTACGTGGTTCACCCTCTCCCTAGGGCTACGTCCACAAAACTGTGTTTCTTGATATTATGTGAAAACATATAGTTTTATCTCTGCACTTAGCTTGCATATCTCTCTCTCTCTTCCTTTTCCTCTCCCTGCGCACCCAGCTACAGGGTTAATCTTCACACCCAGCTAAATATATTATAAAACAAACTCTCTCTCTTGATATAATACTTCTCTACCCAACAATATTCATTCTCTTAATCCACAATGATAAACTCAGAATCAACAACAATCGAAAAACCATCAACCAACCCATCCCAGGTCCTCTAGACCTTTATTTATACATTACAATGACAAACGTCTAGGTGGAAAAATCCTAGATACCAAACCCTAGGTCTAACACCCTAAGTCAACTTGACCCGTGTTTTCAGGGCTTCGCCAACCTATCGTCCCTTCTTTCCCACGAGGTGCTCCAAAGCACTCGTTGATGTCTTCTTCTGCTTGTTGATTTTTCCACAATCTATATTCCTTGTTTATCTGTCATCCTCGATCTTCTCGTTCAACGACTAGATTTCCCTTACTTATGTCCTTCTTTTCTTCCTCTTTGACCACTTTGACCCATTCTCCATCAATGATCCTTCCGTGAAGTTTGTATTTCACCTTTATTCCTTAATCTTTGTGTTCTTCCATAACCAAGGGCCAACAGGGCCCCAACACTCACCTGTGACTCGTCCCGAGGCACTGGAGGTCTGGACCTTATGTTTATCTTCATCTTCAGATTATGCAAAGTAGCTTGTGCTCTTTGTTATGTTCCTCCCCTCCTTGTGTAGAATGTCTTTTCTATGTCTGGTACCCAATTTCAACTGCACCTGGTACCTAGACCCTTCTTCTTATGCTTTTACTGAGAGTTGTGAGGCATCTGGTTGTCATAGTACAATTTCAACTGGCTCCCATTTACCAAACCTTCCTTCCATTGTCCCTTCAAAGTCTTCAACTGTGCATCTCCTCTTTCCATTACATAGGCAACCTCATATGGCCCAAGCCAATGTGTCAAGAACTTCCTTGGATGCTTCATGAACTTGTTTTCATATACCAATACCAGATATCCTTGCTTATAGGATTTCTTCTTGATATGTCTGTCATGGTAGGATTTTTCGTGGTCCTTGTGTACCTGCTAGTGAAATCCTGCAATGAATCTGTTTTCTTCCAGTTCTACCAACTACGCAAGTCTGTATTGCACAGTGCCTGTGTCATCCATATCTGTAAATGTTGCAATTCTTAAACTAGGAACTAAATATTCCATAGGTATGACTGCTTCTAGACCATAAACCAAGGGAGTCTGCATTGTCAGCTTCTTGCAAGTGGTTCTATAGGCCCATAATACTGTTTGTACTCTCAAATCTTAATCATCCATGTTTACATTGCAAATCTTCGTCAGTGATGTCTCCAATATCTTATTGAAAGATTCAAATGTACCATTCGTTTGCAGATGGTATGGAGTGCTCTTCTGATGGTGGACTTCAAATTCCTGAGTCAAGGCTTCAATAGTATTATTAATAAAATATGTACCTTGATCACTCATAAGTATCTTCAGGCATACAAATCTAGTTATGATATCATCAAATATGAATCGCGCAACTATAGTTGCACTACATTCCTTGACTACTCTTGCGTCTACCATTCTAGTCAAATACTCTATCATAGTGATCATGTATCTCACTCTTGTGTGCTTCCTCGGTGGGTTGATAGGTCCTACGAAATCAATTTCCCATTTCTCAAATGCTTGCAAATTTAGTTGAGGTGCTAAAGGCATCTCATCTCTTCTGAAAGGTTTCCCAACTCTTTGGCATACATCCCAGGCTCTCTAGTATTCCTTAGCATCTTTGTGTAAAGTGGGCCACCAGAGGCCAGCTCTAAGAACCTTCTACATTGTTTCTTTTCCTGCATAGTGTCCTCCTACGATGCCTTCATGTGCTTCTACCAGAATTAGTGGTATTTATGTCTCCATTACACATATTCTCAAGATCTCATCAAGTCCCATCTTATATAGCTATCTAGCTATAAGTGAAAAGCTTGTAGCTCGAACTACCAATTGTTTCTTCTGAATGAATGTATATTCGTGAGGTGCCATTCCTATTGACAAGAACTAAACTATCTCAGTGAAGTGATCATCAGTCTTCCCGATGACCAGCAATTATGCATTTGGTAGTGTATCCTCCAAACTGGTAGGTTCCTCTCCATGTTATAACCTAGACAATTGGTCAGGACCCTTATTCATTCTTCCCAGCTTGACCACTATCTCAAAATCATATTCCTGAAATAACAGTAGCCATTTGCATATTCTTCCCCCCAACACTGGCTTGTTGACTATGTATTTCAACATAGAGTGATCAATGAACACCTTAAAATGTCCTCCCAACAAGTAGTGTCAAAAATTTTGCAGCGCGTACACCATGACTAAACCTTCTGTTTCAGTGGTAGTGTAATTTATGTCAGTTGTAGAGAGATTCCTGTTAGCGAAGGATAAAGAATGGTTGATATCTCCTTCTCCTGGTTGTGCTAACACTACTCCTAATGCAATAGATAACGCATCGGCGTGCACATGGAATTCGTTACTCCAATATGGGAAAACCAAAATAGGTGCAATGACCATTTTATGTTTCAGTGTGTTGAAGCTTTGCTGACATTCCTCTGACCATTGAAACTGACAATCTTTCTTTAACATATTCTCTGTAGGTTTTGTTATCTGTGCATAACCCTTGATGAACTTCATGTAGTATCCTATATGTCCCAACACAGTGTGCAGCTGTCTTATTGAAGTAGGAGGGGGTAGATCAACAATTATGGAAATATTGGAAGGATCTACCAGCAAGCCCTGCTTACACACAATATGGCCTAGCAACACTCCAAAGGGTGAAAAGAAGATGCACTTCTTCAGTTTTAGGGAAATTTGACATTGCCTGCACTTATCCAACATTAGTCTTAAACATTCAATATGATTTTTCAATAAGCTAAAAACATTCCAATCATCAAAATATACTTCCATAAATTTATGTAAAAATTCCTTGAATTCTTCTACCACCACCATAGAAAAGATGGTTGGGGAATTCTTCAATTCAAAAGGCATCACTATGTACTTGTAGGATCCCCATTCTGTTGCAAATGTGGTCTTATGGAAATCTTCCTCGACAATCCTAATTTGGTGATAACCTGAAAATCCATCTATGAAGGAGTAAACTTCCTATCCTCCCACATTATCTAATAGTTCGTCACTAAACTGTGTAGGGAATGGAACATGTAAACATGAAACATTCAGTTTCCTCAAGTCTACACAGATTCTGATCTCTCTTGTCTTCTTATCTTGGACCACCATAGGGACAATCCATTCTGACTCTTCAATAGGTTCTATGATTCCTGCTTCCAACATTCTGTCTAATTCAATATTGAATTTCTACTTGTATTTGGGATTCAATCTATAAGGTCTCTGCTTGACTAGCCTTGGATCTGGTTTCAAGGGGACCTTCATCTCTCCCATGGTCCCTTTAATTCCCTTCATGTCGGTAAAATTGGTTGGAAACAAGTCTTGATACTCATGCAGTAGTTATGTGATCTTTTCAATAGTGGCATCATCCCAACAATCTCCAATGTTTGCAGGCTTAGGTGCTTTCTCTATTCCAATATTAACTTTCTTGATTTTGATTGGTTGTACAATAAATGGTAGTTCGGATCCTAGTCCTTCTACGTCTCTTTGTCCTTTTGTCTCTCCAATGTTCACATTCCTAGGATCATCATCTTCATCAGCATTGATATTGTAACAACCTTGCAATTTATGAAGTGGTGTAGTCCCTTCATCTTCTTCTTGCTCGAAAGAGAGGTTAGGTGACTCATCAAATACATTTTGTCTTACAAATTGTAAATATTGATCTATTGAGGGGTACTGAATTTCAAATAAAAATGTAGCTACAAAGTTCTGAGTCATACCGTACCAATCTGAAGTGGTGAGGCACAGTTCTACTTGAAGATATCAATTAATAGAAGTTATGTCCAAAGTGTTGATGAATTTATGCACCCACTTCTCTTGAGGGATGCTACTCCAGGCCTCCTCCCAACTTTTCACATGGTCGTTCAGATAGCTCTCACCCTTGTATCTAAATTCACACCCTTCATCTTGTTTTGAAAAGAGAACTATCATCAAAGTGCGACATTGCACCCAGTCCACGATGTTCTTCTTATGTGTTCCCCACCATGTTGTTGGCATTGATTTTAAAGATTCATCCAGTGCCAACAATCATTGTTGTACTAGTACAATTTATTCAAATTATGATAAAAATGTTTCTAAATGATTTAAACCATCAAATGTGGATAGATTTCTTACTTTTGTGCCAATCCAGCGAACTTCCCTGGTCAATCTAGCATACCTTCTCGTAGAAACTTCATACATTTTGTTCTACCAGTTCTCTAGTGCTTTTTCCGAATATGATGAGCATGCATTGTCACTTCACTAGTTTTTTTTTTGTGTGTGCTTTAGAAATCGACAACTCATCGGTTCTCGTACTCGTGCTACATGGGGTCAATACCTGATGTCTACCACTATAACCCCAGGTGCATCCACGCAGCCCACATGAATGGCCCACAGGTTAGTCGGGGTGAGAATCGAACTTGAGACCTCCTTTACAAATTTACTTTCATATACACGACACTTGCCAATAGGTCTACACCCCTACGGGCATCACTTCGCCATCTTAAGTTCCCTTTTGTTGTAGGATTAATGTAATCATGTTGTCTTGCTGTCAATTTATATATTTTCTCTAGTTCATAAGAACGATCTTCTTCTCTGATGGGTTTTGTGTATCTTCGACCTTCATCAGGATCTAGAGGTGCAATGACCCTAAGGCCATCACCTTCGAATGCTATTCTTCTTTTCTTTAAGTCAACAACAGTGGAATTATTGAAAGCCCATTCAATTCCTAACAGCGCAGGCTAAGGACAAATATCATCAACTATCTCAATCATCTCGAAATATGCAAATTCCCTTACCCCGTCGATGTCCACAGGGGCATGCTCTAGTCTCCCAAAGGGGCTTACTGCCTGTTGATTAGCCATCCTAAGCCTGATAGGGGAATAAATTAACTTAGGTTTTCCCATCAGTGCCCGAGTCTGCTTCTTCATAACATTGACTTCTGACCCTAAGACGAGGACCACATAATATATGCCATAATATCCAATCTGATAATTAAGGTGTAGTTCCTTATTTGTCCTTCTCTTTCTATATACTTGATGTACTTCTTTATTCAACAGAGGAGCTATCCTACCTATCTCATGCTGCCTGATCAAATTTTGTACTTCTTGTACAACTCTTTCATCCTTAATCAGATTGATGCAACTACAAAATAATTCCATAATCTTCCTTACCTCTTTTCCTTCTCCAGGTGATGCAAACTGATCAAATGCCAAAGGCATTCCACATTCTCTCACTTCTGGTTGTGTATTTGATGAATAATCTTGATCTCTTCCAAATTATTTTCTTTCCTCTTCGAATGTCTATTTTTCTTCCCTTGGATCAAAAACTTGTGTCTTCTCTACATCTTTTCTGACCCTTGATTCTTCTGTAGTCTTTTCTGGAGACAATCTATCTTCTCCTCTAACAGTGCCTCCTCTAGTGATAAAAGAGACTCTGGGATCCTCTCTGCAAGGTTCTGCTGAGATTAATTGTAGTTGTTGGTTTCCTCCTCGTCTCTCCTAGATCTTTTCTAACAATGATGGACAATCTTCAATAACATGTTCAAATTAGTTCCAGTATCTGCAAGTGGTACAAGGGTTCTGACAATCCTTTTCCAAATGTCCTGGTTCTGTGCAGTTATAACAAATGATTTGACCTCGACCTTGACCCATACCTCCTCCTCCTCATCTTCCTTTAAATCCACCGCAAGGGTTGAATTTTCCTCTTCCTGAAGAGTTAAGCTGCATAGTGTTTCCTTCCTGATGTACTTCGCCTTGAATCCTATATGTATCTCTTGATATTTTGTGCAAGAATTCACAATCCCTAGAGTATTTCTCATCATGTTCCACAGATTTACAGAATGTGCAGTAAAGGTTTGTAGGTGTCTGGACATATTTTGTCATGTAATAGCATTCACCAAGGCGATGTCTATTTCTACATACCTTGCACCAGGGTAGAGTAACCTTTTTCAAAGGACTTGGATCCCCAGAGACCAAGTACTCATGAAATAGGGGACAATGTTCCTTATCATGGCCTTCTAATTTTCATCTGATACATCAGATCTCGTCTCTTTGATCTTTTCCCTTGTCTTTCTTCATATCTTCGACCAGTAGAGATAAGCTAGTTAGTTGACTCAAAATTTGAATCATACCTGAGTTGGATTCTCCCATAGGGGCTAATTCTAGTTTCATGTCAATATCCAATGCCTCAGCCTGTAAAGAAACCTTCTATTGCATCAAAGGAAATCTGATGTGTAGTAAGAGGGAAGCAATGAACCATTCCTTGTTCTTCTCATCTGGAATCTGAAAACGCAACCGGCCTATCAAGGTCTTAAACCTCTGATCAAACTCCCAAATAGGTTTAGCTACTTTCTACTTGATTTCTTTCAGTTCAGTAATGCACTATGACTCCGACTTGGGTTTCTTGAATTCTTCACTCAACGTAGTCTTGATCTCGTTCAGTGGTTTAGGATTACAACTCCATTAACAAACTTCATGTAACAACTCAGTGCATGGTCTCTCAAGGTAGTACTAAACTGATCTCTTTTAACTGCTTCGTCATTGACTTGCTTAATACTCCATACATCCTCTCATAAGAACCAGTGTTTATCAATATCTTTAGATCCATCTCCTCTAAATATAGGTAGCCTCATTTCATCTTCCATAGATCTTCCTAGGTTTCTTGACTAAGTATGTATTGAACTGCTAGTAACAGTGATCTGAGTGCTCTGGTAACTCTGACTACTCTGGTTACTTAATGCTACTAAAACAACAAGAGGAGTAATGGTACTTACTTCAATAGTCAGTGCAGTTCCTGAAGTCTCTGACTCTTCTCGATGAGGTTATTTAGTCTTCTCTTCCTCTGCTCCATTGAATCCTGATTGTTCATTGTTCAATAGCTCTTCTTCTTCTCCACTGTAGAACCCTTCATCCTATGCTAGTGGTTTGTGGATCTACTCAAACAGGTTTACTAGAGGAACCTCTATGAAGGTTCTCCCACTGTGTGTATGTCCCACCTCTATGTCGATGTCGTTGTCTAAGTTTTTGAACATTAGCTCTTCAATCCGACCAATTACCGTATCTTCAAGATATTCTTCTCATGCAATATCATCTTGATCTTCAACTTCAAAACGTGTAAAAATTTTCCTCCTTTAAAGAAATACCTCTCTGCTTGGCTATATGACTCTACTCTATCAATAGAAAACTCGGTAATGTACCATCCAATAGTGTTATCAAACCAATGCTCTATTTCTCTTGACATGGTGTTATCAACTCTCTTGACCTTTATGATCATCATCGATGTCCAAACTGCAGGTGGTCTAAATCTGATCTCAAACTGGGTATCTTCTAGTCTGGCTAACCACTCGTATAGCTCTTTATGAATTACTCCAAAGAAAATATCATGTATATCAGTAAATATATACCTTCCCAACCAATCCTTTGTGCTAATATTAGTGTTCTTATTATGAGTCTTAGCGAAGTCCTTTTCTTGTTCTTCTATCCACTTCTGAATCTTTGTCTTCGATGGAAACCACCTTGACATTTCCTCAAGAATATTCTGGTCCCGACAACGGAACCATTTGTTGGCATAGGGGAAAACCCAGGGTTCAACTCTAACAGTGCACCAACAAGCCCTAACTACTGGCCCTTTTAGAAACACCTGCGAAGAATATGCAGTCTCACCCGAAGTAGCGATAGGGAGTTGTAGGACAAAAGTGTCTACAACCATAGGAAATGCAAGTGGATTCAAAGGAACAACACATAGAGATCTATTTATTATTTATCTCCCTTAGGCCTACTATGCGGGCTATATCTCAGATATAACATATTGATGCAATAAAAAAATAAAAATAAAAAGAAAAAGAACACAACATCAATCACACTGAAAAACAAGATATACGTGGTTCACCATCTCCCTAGGGCTACATCCACAGAACTGTGTTTCTTCATATTATGTAAAAACATACAATTCTATATGTGCACTTAGCTTGCAGATCTCTCTCTCTCTCTCTCTCTTCCTTCTCCTCTCCCTGCGCACCTAGTTGCAGGGCTAATCTTCGCACCCAGCTGAAGATCTTACAAAACAGATTGTCTCTCGATACAATACTTCTCTACACAACAATACTCATTCTCTTAATCCACAATGATAAACTCATAATAAACAACAATCCAACAACCATCAACCAACCCATCCCAGGTCCTCTAGACCTTTATTTATATATTACAATGACAAACATCTAGGTGTCAAAACCCTAGATACGAAAACCCTAGGTCTAAAACCTTAGGTCAACTTGACCCATGTTTTCAGGGCTCCGTCAGCCTATCGTCACTTCATTCTCGTGAGGTGATTAAAAGCATTCGTAGACGTCTTCTTCCGCTTACTGAGTTTTCCATGATCTATCTTCCTTGTTGATCTGTCATCCTTGATATTCTTGTTCAACGACTATATTTCCCTTACTTCTCTCCTTGTTTTCTGTTTCTTTGACCACTTCGACCCATTCTCAGTCAATGTGCCTTCCGCGTAGTTCATATTTCGCCTTTCTTTCTTAATCTTCACTTTCTTTCATAACCAAGGTCCAACAAAGTGTCGATCCTTTGAACTGTTGCGAGATGTATTGTTGCATGTATTCTGGGATCAACGGTTGATATGTACTTCTTCCTTTAGGAGTTTTTGACCCAATGCAAATTGTCACATCTTTTTCCTCTGGGGTGCCAAGTCTTTGGACTGCACGATCTGTCACCACATGGTGAAATACTAGAAGCAGACACATGGCCCAATCAGGTGGGTGACACATGTCATGTTCTAACTGACATTTCAATCCTCCACATGTTCAAAACTCATTGACATGTCGCACACATCCCATATGTCCACGTCATCCCAGGTGACGTCCGCGAGCCATGTCACTTCAGAATTTCGAGCTTCAGAAGATTTTACGCTTGTACTCCTCAAGTCTCCCGAAATTTGAATTTCCAAACTACTTAACCTTCTAGGGTCCACATCACCTCTAGGTGATTTCATCATGCCCCACCACTTTGATTCTTTGGGCTTCAGATCTTCGGACTTCTGGAGTTTCCATACTAGCACACTCCAATTCTCCCAAACTCCAAATTCTCGAACTGGCCAATCTGTCGATGCGTGTTTCCCTTATCAGACAGTTCGTATTAACTCTAGACTTTGGGACTTCCAGTAGTTCTTTCCCTAGTGCTTCTCTCTTCAAAACCTTTCAGAGTACTAAGTCTCCAAAGTGAGAGATATGGCGCCATGTGTCATTGTTGATGGATGGTCCAAGTGAACTCTGGGCTTCAGGCCTTCGAGAGTTTTGGATTTTCGCATCTGTCTTTCTTCTGAAGTAGTTATCTACCAAAGTGCAAGATCTCTTGCCATGTGTCCACTTCGATCAATGGTCTAGATCTACTCTGGCTCTTCTAAGCTTCGCGCTTCGGGAGTCCTTTACTCACTTAGCTTCATCTTGTTTCCTCCTAGAGTACGAGATCACCTAACACGTGTCCCCTGCTTGAATATCAACAACCACGAGTGATTGCAGAGACTCAACTCACTCACTCTTTAATTTCATTCTTGATCTATGCAAAGAGAATATGCTCATCCATAGTGGGATAGATATCCACCGTTGATCTATTGATCTAGAAAAATCAATGATCTTGAGCGATTGTAGGCTCACAACTTGAAGAAACTTTAATTTTCTCCCCGATCCCCGTAATGCCTCCCCACTGTCGATTTCACTCCAATGAGATATGACGATTGCGACTTAACATTTACTTCACCTTCATTGGACAACCCTTGTTCACCTGCCCTCGGATCCAATGATCCCAGATCTCTCTTAATCCCACAGTGTTGATGGCTCTCGAATTCGAAAGGGATGGTCACAATCCTTCAAACCCTTACAAAGGATCTCTGACATTCTAGCTCTTGCCTAGATTCTGCAATGTCATTCCTCCTAACATTTTCAACTTCACGATCATAATTTGATCTCAACCACGAGAATATGACCAACTAACCCGGTCCATACTGGCCCAGTGTTTCAACCAGAAGATCTGATACAAATCTGTAACAAACCCCACCGCCCACAGGCCAAGGTATGCTACCTTCAAGCCCACCCTTGGAATTATTTCTCTTACCGATATATTTTTAAAATAATAAGGATGGATAAAAGAAAATGTATAACGAAAGGCATAGCAATAACCAACAAGCATGCATATTCTAAAGATTTAATTAAACGATAAATAAATACACAGTGGAATACACTCATATACAGATAAATAATAACATAACATAGAGCACTTATCTTTATAAAAGAAGACACCAACTGGTTGCAGACCAAGGATGTTCCACCCAACCATAAACACTAATTATCCAAATATCAACAGTAGTGTCACCCCCAAGCTAGGGCTATGAATCCACAAGGATGGTTCCAAAGTGTTACTTGGCTTCCTGAACTAGTCAGCACTCAAGCTCTAATAGGATTTCCCAGTACTCACAACAATCCAAGTACCCATCTCTCTTCTACCTAGCTTGAACCACCCAAGAGAATGGACCTCCACCCTTCTCTGCCAGGCAATCCCTCAGGCAGTCCTTCTCCTTCCAGGGCTCTAGCGCAACCGATCCAAAATCTCCATGTTGGAACTTGTAAGACTTGTAGCTGTGAACAAAGATGGACATGGCCCAACACATCTCAGACATGTAGGCCTCAATTCATGGTTGGATTACACCAGTGACCTCTACAGACAATGATACCATGGCTTTTCTTCAGCAGTTCATTTCCTTTCCCCAAGATAAGACACAGATGAGGAAGACGAATGGGTGATGGAAATGAATGGAGTGAGATCTCCACCAAAGGTACGAAACAATGAACAATCAGTGAATGAATGCATGAGGGAAATAATGGAATGAAAGAAGAAGTGAATGAGCGAATGAACCAACCCCCCAATCAGACCAGGGATAGGTTTAAGTATTTTCGTGGGGAATCAAGAACCTCCTAGCCTCCCCCAAGAAGCGTATGTAACTGATCCACTCCCTTAGACAAAAGGGTAATTAAAATATGAATAAACATTTAGCCCCTCAAGCCCCCTCTCTTGTGGAATCATATCCCCCTATAACTCTAGTCCTTGTCCGTCTAGCAGCCAACGATGTATTTATTATTATTAATGATCAAAACATTACATTTCTTAGGCACACTAGCCTTTTAATAATTGTTTGGGCACTCTGGCCTCTCAGCATTGTAACAATACATTATTTAAAATGGGGGTTCAAAACCCAGGGTGTTACAACAAGTCCTATGGATGAAATAAATGTTGAAGGATAATTAGGTAGAGTATAATAAACCAATATCAATATTGTGTGACAATACCAGTGCAATAAACATTTCAAATAATCCAGTTATGCATTCAAAGAGAAATAATATTCCAATGAAATATCATTTTTTAAGAGAGAAAGTCACATAACAAAATTTCAACATGGAATATATTCGTACAAAATAAAAGGTTTTTTATATATTTACAAAACCTATTCCCAAAGAAACACTTGAGTATCTCAGACAAAAACTAGGTATGGTACCCATGCCAACCAATGTCTRAAGAAAAAGCTCARGGGGAKATATAGAAAGASAGAAACTTGTTGGTTTCRTAATAGAAAATGAAAAGTGAAGTGTAAGGGGGAGAAAATCTATTTGAGATTAATGTCAAGGTGGGGAGAAAAGAGACAGGGGGAGATCTATAGAAATAAAGATATGTAAATAGATATTGAAGAAGTCAACTTAGATGAGAGAAAAATTGTGAGAAGCATATTGGAGGAGTTTCAGATTGACTAAGTGTTTCCATCAATGACAAAGAGGGAGTTTGTTAAATTATGTTTCCATTGATGTCAAAAGATAGAGGGAGACTGCTAAAAATAGAGAGAAGATC